>CM065590.1:128422782-128541604 GCA_033119425.1 Bufotes viridis
GACGGCGTTTATCTGACTAAACCTACAAACGTAGTACAATGAAGCTCACCTAGTATTTCTGCTATACTCATATGTTTTTAATGCTATCACTTTAATGAAGCGGCGTCATGTTATTTACTTTTCTTTGCATGAGATATTCCGGGATAACGATTATTGTATTGTTGTTTGCATGTAGTATTTGATATTGTTAGTGAAATTTAATGAAATCTTTGACGATATGTTTTATGACTATTGACCATGTGATGAAACTGACATGTGGATCTCTGCATTCTGAAGTGTATATTCATTTGCAACGTTTACCTTTGTATGCTGACAGCTGCAATGATGATGGCTTTGTATCAAGCCGAGTCACGTTTCATCTTCTATTTGGCGCCTCTGCAGCTGCAGATATGTTATTTGATCACGTGTGCTGTCTTTGTGTAGTATATTGATTTGTTTGCAGATCATGCGCCGATCACGTTCTCTGCGTACCAGACGGATGGCGAACACGGGTCTGTGAAATGACCGCTTTTATCCGCACCGTACCACTATGTCTGAAAAACGGTATGCTTGACGTGAGACCTCATGGACACTCGCGACCGCGGTCAGCAGAAGGCGGTTGGTCGCTCTCAGTTAAAACGGTTCATTTTCGTGATTCGGTACAACGAAGCGTCCGGCAGATCTTCAATAAATATGCGTTGTTATCGCCTGTTGAATGCGAGTGTCGGGAGAACGATAGTGCAACGACGATACGAAACTAAAGCTACACTCAGTCCATATTAGTGAGTGGCGACAGTATGATGGCTTCGCTATACCATTTAATCAGGGCTGAAGGAAAGGAGTACCAAGCTTCCGTGATACGGGTGACTATGCCAAAGGAGAATCCATACATGGCTGAGATGACATGACTGGACCAGTGTTATGTCGCGATTTATCGCGCTATGCATAGAAACAGTCTGCTTCACTGCACCTCAGCTTCAGCTGTTATCTACCCAGTCTCTTTGAGATGGACCCCAGCGCAAGAGAACCAGGAGGGGCGGCGGGAAACTGCCGCAAGGAGGAAATCCCAAACCAGGAGACGCTTGAAAAGTCTGAGCTTGCGCCAACGAAAGGCAACTAGTGGATAGGGACTGAAAAAGATCTACGAGTGGCTAAATATGTCATCTGTACCTCTTACACAAGGCGCAGATGAGTGTATTGGCGAAGGGTTATCTTTTTGCCCTTCTACTCGTGTTGATCGGTTCCAGTTGGAGTCGATCTACAGCGCTTCTTCAGAAACGCTCTAGCTGAAGATTTGGTTTGCTGATCGGCCGTCCACTGAAATCGGGTTCAAGGTGGCAACCTAACTGAACTCAGTTTGATTGGGTCGGGTTCTATACACTTAGAGTGATTTATGCGCCTCCACTAGTCTGTTGTTGACACCTTGACTCAGGCTGTCAAGATCGACTCGTTTGACCTGAAGGGAAAGTTTCTGACTGCGTTGTTACAGCGTCCGAATATGACTGGTGAGGAAATCCGGGCCTTGGGCGAGCTGTGTACCATGACGGCAGCCGCAGCGTCAAGCCTGCTGATAAGGGTGGTAGCGGTTGTCGATCAATGGACTAGCTCTAACTACATTGGTGAGGTCATGAGACAGTTGGGTGACGTGAATGTCTATAAGAAATTGTCAGGGGATCCTAGGTTTGAGGTCACCTGCCTGATCAAAAGAGTACTGGATTGTGCGCTCAGTGATGAGATCATTGATAAAGAATTATATTCTTTTCTGGTAATACAGCATCCACGGACTCCGGTGATGTATGTATTACCGAAAATACATAAAGCATTGGTCGACCCTCCTGGTTGCCCAATTGTAGCAGGGACCGGATCAGTATTTTCTAATATTGCTATCTTCCTCGATCGCGTATTGCGTAAATATGCGATGGAAACAAGATCGTACATTAAGGACACGGGGGATTTTTTATCTAAAATTTCACAAATTATTGTACCTGATGGTTGTCTCGTGGCATCGTTTGATGTCACGAGTTTGTATACATCCATCGACCATGCTAGGGGACTACATGCAGTCAGTAGAGCATTAGAACAGAGTTCACATTCTCCCCGTTGTCGCACATTTGTTATGGGTCTACTTGAATTGGTCCTGCGACAGAATTACTTTATGTTTATGGATGCGTTTTATCTTCAGTTACGAGGGACCGCCATGGGGTCAAATGTAGCGCCCACGTATGCCAACATCTTCATGGCGGCCCTCGAGGAAGGCATGGTCTATGGATCCCACCACTTCAGTCATGTACTGGGGTGGTGGCGATACATAGACGATGTCTTCCTGGTGTGGCAAGGTGACAGATCATCTTTGGATTCCTTTCATCTTTTTTTGAATGGGATGGATCCAGATATCAAATTCACGTTAACATGCTCCGAGACCCAGGTACAATTTTTGGACACGATGGTGACAATTGATGGCAACAAGCTATGTACTGATATTTATACCAAACCAACGGATTGCAACTCGTTGTTGCATTTTAGCAGTTGCCATCCAAGGTCTACCGTCGAGTCCTTACCTGCCAGTCAGTTGCTTAGGGTTAAGCGGATTGTGCAGGACCCTGGGGTCCTGCCTCTACGCTATAACCAGATGGCAAACAAATTCTATCAGAGGGGGTATCCCAAGCGTTTGGTACAGAAACACCTTGAGAGAGTTAAACAACCCGTTGGGAGCGATAGTAGCCTGACTTCCGAGTGCGTGTGCGTATACCCTTGGTAACTGCATACAGTGAACAAAGTGGTGCGGTTGCAAAAATTATACGCAAACACTGGCCAATGCTGAAAAGTAATTTTCCACATATCAAGGAATTTACTGTACCCCCGTTACTTTCATATAGACGCTCTAGCTATCTAAGGGATAAGTTGGTTCGTGCTGATATTCCCCCTAGAACATTGGTGCAATCGTACATTGGAAATAGACGGAAGGGTAGCTTCCCATGCTTGAACTGTGTGAACTGCCCCTTTATGATTAAAGGGAGTAATTTTGTACATCCATCTTTGGGATTCACTTGTGATATCAGACAGTTCTTGACATGTGATAGCTCCTTCAGTGATATACGTATTAGTATGTCCATGTGGCCTCCTCTATGTGGGGGAGACCACATGTGACATGAAGACGCGACTAAATAACCATCGTTTCTCTATTCGACAAAAGAGGAAGGATTTGCCGGTACCCAAACATTTCTCCGAGGTTGGTCACTGTGAACGGGACCTTATGTTTATGATTCTTGATCAGGTCCCCATGCCTAGGAGAGGAGGGGATCGTAAGTTACTCTTGAAACAAAGAGAGCTTCAGTGGATTTTTCGATTAAAATCACTTAGACCACAAGGCTTAAATGTGGAATTTAAATGGAATATCGTGTAAGGTGTGGATGGATGGTTGGCTCCGACCCTCCTCCTGTGGTGCCGCTCTCTTGTTCTGATCTGGGTCGTGTGACCATTAATGGTGTCGTTTTACAGTATACTTATTGATTATATTGATCTATGTATCTCATTGTATACTCTTTCTCTCTTTTATAGATTTTGTACATCAAGCTTTATGAAGGAGCCTTGAAGTCTCCACCAGGATCGGAGCGTCTGCCTAGTTATAAGTGGGAGATGCATCGGACACTTTTCAGTGTTATTGTGATCATGTGGTTTAAATTTTTTCTTTAATTAATTTTTTTACCTACCGGTGTTGTTTTACATCGGGGGGTAATTGATTTGATCACTGTTTGGTGATTGATTGTCTATTATGTTAAATATATTAATAAAAATTGTATGTATTGTGCCCGGTACATCTCCCACAGGTTTTGTTGCCCTGTTTTGAGCATTTTGTTCGGATATGCATGATGGGTAGTGGCGGTGGGTCCCGCACCAATAATATGTGGTGTGGGATTCGTCCGTCCTGCAGATCGTGGCAGCGTTGCCTTGACAACCGGGACGCTTACCGGAGCCTGGTCTCGCGATGGCGGGCCGCTACCAGGGATTGTCACATGACTTGTGCGTGTGACGTCTTTGGGATGGTGAGCCTTGCGTGGCCTCGGCCCTGTGTGCGTTCTGGTTGCTTGGTTACCGGACATGCGCACTAAGCCTTAGGAGACGCGATCTTAGGCGGGATACTTTAATTACAATGAGCTCCTTGTAAGTTGTTTTTTTTTATATATCTCATATGTTTTTAATCGCACTAATCACTTTGGGGTGATGACGTCACTGATCTATTTACACTACTATATGAATATTTCATGTTTTGATATGAATTATTATGTGTATTTTACATATATGGTAATTTGATGTGTTTTATTGCACTGCAGAAATTTTAATGAACATCTTTTGATAAATATGGCACTGATTTTGTATTGATTATATGTCAATTGGTATGTGATCACTTACTTTGCATTCTGGGTATATATATGCCCCCTATGACACCATTTTTGTATGCTTGATAAAGACCACAATGAGTGGTTGAAACGTTGCTAAGGGGAATAAAGGATCCACGTTTTCATCTTTGACTTTGGAGTGCGGCCTCTCTCTTTGGATTTGCTGGATATTGGAACCACTTTGTCAGTGGTATGAGGATCTGCACCCACTAACTGTTTGCTGTGTGCTGCTAATCTTTTTTGTATTAGTATATATTCAACTATATAAATGACTAGTGCTGAAATCAGTTCTTTGGAGATGATACAGTGATATGTAAATATATATCAACAGTATATATCTATCTCCCTAGACTAAAGCAGGTATCATTAATACTGCAGGTACAGTTCAGTCTGGATCCTATACACAGGATATGATTGATATAATATAAATATGGATATAATTAACTAATTTCTTAAAATACAAATAGAACTTTATGATATACCAAAGAATCGGCCTGGGAGAAATTAGGGTAAAGATTCAGGACCATAGTATAATCAGGTCCTATTCCCTCCTCTCTTATTCTCCTTGCTATAGTGATTGTTTCTTTGGATGGATTGATGAAGTGATGATGATCATGATGAGGATCCTTTCTATCAGCTCCTGCTGCCTTTTTTTCCTCACTTAGGAATGGGATTGGTCGGGTTAATCAATACCTATTGATATCACTTGTGTTACTCCCCCACCTATTTCACAACTCATGTCTTACTTCAACCCCACCAATAGATGGCACTGGAGTTCTATGTTAAAGTTTGTGTTTTTCTTTTAATTTCTCCAACAAGATAATTTTTAACCAAAACCTTGAATAACAATTAACCAAAACCTTGAATAACAATTCTTAACAATGGAAGGCAAACATCTATGTGTATCAATGACTAGACTCCTAATCCTAGAAGACATTTATGTATACACACCACCAGACACTCAGTCTGTCTCTAAATACAGAACTAACATATTTAATCAAGACACACACCATAAAACTCCTACTCTATTCATTGGAATAAAAACAGATTTCTATGACACTCATTGTCTCTGTGAAGATACCTTATTTGCTTATAACACCTATGTCCACAATCCCTCTTCAAGGGATCTTCTAAGAATGTGTACCTAATTAACTCTACACCATTCTATGACACACTGCAACTACAGTGGAAATTCACCTTATTCTAACACTAAATGAATATAATATAATTACCACACTTCTAGTTATTTAAAACATACAATTTTAGGACATATCATATAAAAACTAAAATCCATTCACATGATGATTAATATGAACATTACAAAGTAACAGATTAGATCCTCTTTCTATTCACTGAGAATAAACTAAAACTCAGCACATTTCTACTTGGTTACCTATCTACAGACAGCATTTTATGATACGTCTCTGTAAAGGCATAAAGACTTTTATGATACTTGTTAAACCACCTTCTTTCAAGAGAATACTTATGCAAACATTTCTGCACAGATCCTTAATCTTGGAGTTAGTGATTTTCTCAAAAGGAGGTTGAACTCATCTTGCCCTTCTCAAGACACAGACAAGATGGCTCCCATACAGCACATATATCAGTCCATATTTTAATCTGCATAAGCCTTCATAAGATGGATTCCTTTAGACCCAATAGTTCTGACAATTCCCCCCTCTTTTTCCTACATTAGTCAAGTGTCAACTTTAGACATAACTGGGAAAAAGGTCAGAAGAAATATCATGTCCATCAAAATATATATTTTTAATTTGCAGGCAGTTCTTCCCTTTCCATCCATATCGATAAGGAAACAGTGTTGTCTTTCTTGTAATTTTGACCATCAAATTACTGTATTAGTCTTTTATTCGTACAGAATGGTTATATCCTTGCAAGGTACATCATCATATGGATCCTGTGTCCAATGGCCTTGACATGCAGATTAGAGTGGAACTTGGCATCATGCCACTATTGCTGTGAGCTCTGTTCCCATATGTAATACACCATCCCTGTACCTCTCCAAATGGAAATTAGGAAATATTGTAATTTCTTTGAAGGGGTATTCTTGGATCCATACATTATAAAGCTTCTCTGAGATAAAATCTTCTTCTCAATCAACAAGAATCCTGGGACATCTTGCAACATAACTCCTGATGATGGTCCCGGTTCGATGATAGGTTCAGTCCGAAACTGGGCTCCAAGGATTAACACCATCCACACAACAGTCGTACCCTTGGTGGTCATCATCGTCTTGGCGAATCATGTCTTGGTTCAAACTGTCACTCTTCTCTTTCTATTAAAGTAATCAAAAGTATTAAAACATACTCTTATTGATTGATACTTACAGTTTCTTAGTTATTCTATTGATAAACATTTTGTAACTAAACAATTTTAATCTGAAACATCTGTCGGCTGGGAGAAATCAGGTGTAAATTATAATTTTTTTTATATTTGTTTCCAGTTATTATTCCGATATCCGATTCATTTATTCATTATCTTTATATTCTCTAGGTTATTGGGTTTTTCTTAATTGCATATCATTGTTTATTACCATTTTATTGTCACTAATTTTATATTTTATTTTATTTGCACTGAACTATTATTAATAAATATATATATTGTATACCTGTTTCCCTTTTGTCTTCAACTCAGTGCAGATAAAAGAGCTCTACTTAGCTCTTGTTTTCTTTATGAAAATAAGTTGGAATCTTTAATTATAGATCCTGACTTGTTTACATAAATAAAAGACTGTTTTTCAGAGGCTGTATAAATATTCTGACATAGCTAGTTCTGTGGCTGCTATGGCTATAGTTAGACCCATGCTTTGTAAAGTAATGCATTAAATTCTATTGCCACTAGAGATGTCGCGAACATAAAATGTTCCGTTCGCAAACGGCGAACGCAAACTTCCACAAATGTTCGCGAACGGGCGAACCAGGCGAACCACCATAGTCTACAATAGGCAGGCGAATTTTGAAACCCACAGGGACTCTTTCTGGCCACAATGGTGATGGAAAAGTTGTTTCAAGGGGACTAACACCTGGACTTTGGCATGCCCGAGGGGGATCCATGGAAAAACTCCCATGGAAAATTACGTAGTTGACCCAGAGTCGGGTTTTAATCCATAAAGGGCATAAATCACCTAACATTCCTAAATTGTTTGGAATAACGTGCTTTAAAACATCCAGTGTGTGTATACGATCAGGTATGATGTTGTATCAGGTAGTGTAAGGGTTACGCCCGCTTCACAGTGACAGACGAAACTCTGACAGACCAAACTTCCCATTTAACGCACCACAAACAACCGCAAACAGTCCATTTGCACAAGGTTGGATACCAAGCTAGCCATGTCCCATTTCTTGTCCTCACTGACGTCATTGAAGGTCTCTTCCTCCACCCAGCCACGTACAACACCAAGGGTCCTCGAAAGGTCACAACAAGTCCCCTGGGACGCCTGTTGTGGTTGGTCTTCCACCTCCTCAAAGCCACCTTCCTCCTCTGACTCCTCTTCTTCAGACTCCTCTCTCTGCGTTGCCGCATGTCCAGCAGTCAACAACGACAAGGCTGCTTCTGGTGGTGATGGTGACCACAACTCTTCCTCTTCATGCTCATCTACGGCTTGATCCAGCACTCTTCGCAGGGTACGCTCCAGAAAAAACGCATATGGGATGAGGTCGATGATTAACCTCCAAAAAATATAGTCTGCGCCAGTATGAAGCGTGACAACGCCAAATTAGAAACCCCAATAAGCACACGCCAAAAAGTACCAAATATATATAAACTTTATTAAATCCATATTATAAAAATACACATATCAATAATAAATAATCCACCAGCAGAAATCAGGTATACATAACGGCATGAACGGTCACGGACAACACCCAATACAAACTCATCGGTACATAGAGGTAAAAAGAGAGGGGCATATATATCAATGGCAGCAATGGCCTTATTATACAAACTATTAGCCTCCCACAATGGTTACATATACCATCCATATAAATAATCCTGTGTATTTTGCGAGGGTAAACGAGTGAGTCCAGGAGAAAAGAAATATAATCTCCAAAAATGGGGGCGTAATCGCCAGGAACCAATCACTCTTTTATACCCCACAACAAGGTCCTTAATGGATCCAACAAATCATAGAATACATTAAGAAAAAATCATAGTGTTACCGATGAGCTGCACTGAGTACTGGCACGCGACTCGTCCACAAATCCCCAACGCGCGTTTCGCCCGTAGCTTTGTCAAGGGGCATTTTTGGAGATTATATTTCTTTTCTCCTGGACTCACTCCTGCCACCCTATATGAGTGGTGTGCACACAGTACAGTCTGTGGGCCTGCGGCCTCTCACACACGGGCAGGCAACTGCAATATATATATATATATATATATATATATAGAAAAAATAAATAAAAGCAGACTCATGTACCAGCCCTAAAAAGGGCTTTTTGGGGTGCTGTCAGGACGCTGTCCTTACAGCAGATGGCCCCTTTCACACAAGCGAGTTTTCCGCGCAGGTGCAATGCGTGACGTGAATGCATAGCATCCGCACTGAATCCTGACCCATTCATTTCAATGGGTCTGTGTACGTTGCCTGAAAATCGCAGCATGTTCTATATTCAGCGTTTTTCATGCAGCCCTAGCCCCATAGATGTTAATGGAGCTGCGAGAAAATCGCATTGCATCCGCAAGCAAGTGCGGGTGCATTGCGTTTTTCACTGAGGGTTGCTAGGAGATGTTGTTTGTAAACCTTCAGTTTTTTATCACGGGCTTGAAAAACGCATCAAAACACATTGCACCCGCGCGGAAAAAACTGAACGCAATCGCAGGCAAAACTGAATGGCTTTGCTTGTGAAATCGCACAGTTTTCACTTTACGCATCTGCAACGCATCCGGACCTAAGGCCCTATTCACACATCCGCAATTTTTGTCCGCATCCATTCCGCAATTCCGCAAAAGATAGAGCATCTCCTATTCTTGTCCGGCATGCGGAAAAGAATAGGGATCTCTATGGGGAGTGCCGGCATGGTGTGTTGCGAATCCGCAATTTGCGGATCCGCAACACACTACGGACGTGTGAATGGGGCCTAATCCAGACACGCTGGTGTGAAAGAGGCCGATGAGTCTTTGAGGACTGGAGTGTACACAGAACACTGGCCTAGCTAACGATTTCCCTATTAATTCAGCAGCAGCAGCACTCTCCCTGCTCTAACTAACACTGCAGCTTCAGAATGAATCTAAGATGGATGCTGTCCTTGCTTTTTTATAGGGGGTGGGAGGGTCTGGGAGGGAGGGTATGCTGATTGGCTGGAATGTGTCTGTTGACTGTGAGGTACAGGATCAAAGTTAGCTCAATGATGACGTATAGGGGCAAATAGAACATCACATATGTTCGCCCGCGGCAAACGTGAACATGCGATGTTCGCCGGGAACTGTTCACCGGCGAATAGTTCGGGACATCTCTAATTGCCACATGCTGATCAACAATAGTAAGCATATTTTCTTACTGTTCGCAGTTTCACCATATCCTTGCAATGAAAGTTGAAGTTGGATGTTGCTCTTGAGTCAATGAGTTGATAGGAGGAAGTTTAATTGCCATCTTATGCTACTGTCTGCTTATACCCCTCACACACATAATGAGGACAGATTGAAGGATTGATCCTCACATGTAGTGTGAAGGGCGGGGGGGGGGGGGAACACTACTTAGCTATTGCTAAGCAGAGAGGCCTGGACATCAGATCTAGGTTGAACAGCAGCTCTGGTGCAGAAGGTTCTTTAAGTAAAAGTGGTTTTCTGGCCACTCATTGTGATTAGTATTGAGCAAAGTGGAATTCAATCCGAATTTCAGGGAAAATTCGATTCACTGCGAAGCCAAACTTCCTCATGCTTCGTGGTAACTAATCGATTTTCCCTGAATAGTGGTAAAAAAAAAAAAAAATCATACTTACTTATCTGTTTCAGCACAAAGAGATGGCCACCGTCATCTTGACTGAAGATTCCAAGCAAAACCGCGTGCGCAGTGATGGGGAGAGGGACAATCGCAGCTCCCTGTCATTGCACCCACTATTTGCAAAGAAATGCACTTCGTGACGAAGTAATTCATCATATAGCAAATCGTTTTGTAAAAAAAAAAAGGTCAGGGGCCCTACCATCCATAGGTAGAAGCAGTTGTATTATAGTTTACACATGCCAAAAACAGACCACTAACAACTCTAGTCGCCCTCTTTTTTTTTAATTTCTCCATGGAAAAAATTATTCTAAATTATTAGCATGGTAATGATAATTCACATTGTACTTACTACTTGCCCAGATAAGCAATACAGATATTGACAGCACAGCTCATCAGGTTACAGGCAAAACTGGGTAGCTGCAGAAGACAGGACACCCTATGTTTTGAAAAGTCAATCTAAGGGCTTATCATAGGCGTGCGCACGGGCGTCCAGAGCAGGAATGGTAAGTGGTTTTTTTTATTTATTTTTTTTTTTTATTTTTTTTTGGGTGGGGGGGCTGATGGGGGCACTTTGGAGGCACTTTTTTTAGGTGGGGGATGTAAGAGGGTGCAAGGTACCGTGATCGACGGGAGGTACGTGTCACCGAGGTTCCTGGCCTCGGTGAGGTAAGAGCCGGGTTTTCTTGGGTGTCAGCAGCAGCTAGTGCTGCTTGACACATTTGTATTTAGTTTGGCTGCAAAGCCAATCCGGGCCGGCTCTTACTGGGAGTAGGCAAAGAGTTGGGCGGGTGCCTATTCCCCACGGTCCATGCCGGTTTTTCCCGGGCCTTTAAAACACAGCCAGCACCAGCAGGTGTGTGTGTGATTGTCCTGGAGCTGCTGTTAGTGCTGTGGTGCTCTCTGGGTTGGAAGCAAGAGCCCAGCAAGGAGGAGTGCAGACGGCCTGGAAGCCTGAGGTCGATTGTCTTGCGGCTGGACTGACAGCCAGGTGCGAACCCGCACCTAAAACCTCCCAGGTGACTGGAACCTGTATTGGACTGTTTTGTTTTGCCTCATGATTTCTGATGTGTGTGAATTAACACCAAGAGACTGTTTACCGTTTATTTGATGCAAGTGTGAATTAAACACTGTTTGCTACACTTTCTGGACTCCGTTTTGCCTCTGTACTGCACCCGCACCACTATCTACCAGAGCGACTCCCCACAGGGGCTAAAGAGAGGCTGATGGGGGCTGATATGAGGCTGCTGGGGGTCTGAAGAGAGGCTGCTGGGGGTCTGAAGAGAGGCTGCTGGGGGTCTGAAGAGAGGCTGCTGGGGGGCTGAAACATGGCACTGGGGGCTGTGCTGTGACCTCACACTGTACGCGCCCACACAGCAGACTGTACAAGAGGATTACCGAGTGCGGGAGATGATGAGCGGCGGCGTCCAGAGCAGGAATGGTAAGTGTTTTTTTTTTGTTTGTTTTTTTTTGGGGGGGGCTGATGGAGGCACTGGGGGCTGATATGAGGCACTGGGGTCTGAGGAGAGGCTGCTGGGGGTCTGAAGAGAGGCTGCTGGGGGTCTGAAGAGAGGCTGCTGGGGGTATGAAGAGAGGCTGCTGGGGGGCTGAAACATGGCACTGGGGGCTGTGCTTTGACCTCACACTGTACGCGCCCACACAGCAGACTGTACAAGAGGATTACCGAGTGCGGGCGATGCGGAGCGGCGGCGTCCAGAGCAGGAATGGTAAGTGGGTTTGTTTTTTCTTTTGGGTGGATGGGGGCTGATATGAGGCACTGGGGTCTGAAGAGAGGCTGCTGAGGGTCTGAAGAGAGGCTGCTGGGGGGCTGAAGAGAGGCTGCTGGGGGGCTGAAGAGAGGCTGTTGGGGGGCTGAAACATGGCACTTGGGGGCTAAAGAGTGGCACTTGGGGGCTGAAGAGTGGCACTGGGGGCTGAAGAGTGGCACTGGTGGCTGAGGAGTGGCACTGGGGGCTGAAGAGAGGCTGCTGGGGGGCTGAAGAGGGGCCCTGGGGGTGATATCAGGCACTGGGTGGCTGAAAAGCAGCATTGGGGGCTGTTATGAGGCACTGGAGGCTGAAGAGAGGCTGCTGGGGGCTGATGTGAGGCACTGGGGGGCTGATGTGGGGGCACTGGGGGCTGATGTGAGGCACTGGGGGGCTGATGTGAGGCACTGGGGGGCTGATATAAGGCACTGGGGGGCTGATGTGAGGCACTGGGGGGCTGAAGAGGGGCACTGGGGGCTGAGATGAGGCACTGCGGGCCGAAGAGAGGCTGCTGGGGGGCTGAAGAGAGGCTGCTGGGGAGCTGAAGAGAGGCTGCTGGGGGCTGATGTGAGGCACTGGGGGCTGATGTGGGGCACTGGGGGCTGATGTGGGGCACTGGGGGCTGATGTGGGGCACTGGGGGCTGATGTGGGGCACTGGGGGCTGATGTGAGGCACTGGGGGCTGATGTGAGGCACTGGGGGGCTGAAGAGGGGCACTGGGGGCTGAGATGAGGCACTGCGGGCCGAAGAGAGGCTGCTGGGGGGCTGAAGAGGGGCACTGGGGGCTAAAGAGAGGCTGCTGGGGGGCTGAAAAGGGGCACTGGGGGGCTGAAGAGGGGCACTGGGGGGCTGAAGAGGGGCACTGGGGGCTGATATGAGGCACTAGGGGCTGAAGAGGGGCACTGGGGGGCTGAGATGAGGCACTGGGTGCTGAAGAGGGGAACTGGGGGGCTGAAAAGGGGCACTGGGGGTAATATAAGGCACTGGGGGCTGATATGAGGCATTGGGGGGCTTATGTGAGGCACTGGGGGCTCATGTGAGGCACTGAGGGGCTGAAGAGGGGCATTGGGGGTAATATGAAGCACTTGGGCTGATATGAGGCACTGGGGGACTGAAGAGGGGCCCTGAGGGTAATATGAGGCACTGGAGGGCTGAGATGAGGCACTGGGGCTGAAGAGAGGCTGTTGTTGGCTGAAGAGAGGCTGCTGGGGGCTGATATGAGGCACTGGGGTCTCATATGAGGCTGCTGGTGGGCTGAAGAGAGGCTGCTGGAGGGCTGAGGAGAGGCTGCTGTTGGCTGAAGAGAGGCTGCTGGGGGCTGATATGAGGCACTGGGGTCTCATATGAGGCTGCTGGTGGGCTGAAGAGAGGCTGCTGGTGGGCTGAAGAGAGGCTGCTGGAGGGCTGAAGAGAGGCTGCTGGGGGGCTGAAGAGAGGCTGCTGGGGGGCTGAAGAGAAGCTGCTGGGGGGCTGAAAAGAGGCTGCTGGGGCTGATATGAGGCACTGGGGGCTGAAGAGAGGCTGCTGAGGGGCTGAAGAGGGGCACTGGGGGCTGAAGAGAGACTGCTAGGGGGCTGAAGAGAGGCTGCTGGGGGCTGAAGAGAGGCTGCTGGGGGGCTGAAGAGAAGCTGCTGGGGGGGCTGAAGAGAGGCTGCTGGGGGCTGATATAAGGGACTGGGGGATGAAGAGAGGCTGCTAGGGGGCTGAAGAGAGGCTGCTAGGGGGCTTAAGAGAGGCTGTTGGGGGCTGAAGAGGGGCATTGGGGGGCTGAAGAGAGGCTGCTGGGGGGCTGAAAAGGGCCACTGGGGGCTGAAGAGGGGCACTGGGGGGATTATATGAGGCACTGGGGGCTGAAGAAAGGCTGCTGGGGGGCTATAGAGGGGCACTGGGGGCTGATATGAGGCAATGGGGGGCTGAAAAGGGGCACTGGCGGGCTGAAGAGGGGCACTTGGGGGCTGAAGAGAGGCTGCTGGGGCACCCCTCGAGGAACTGTATAATGCTTGCCTTACATAAACAGGAAGCAAAACAGTTGACATACAAGTCAACAGCATTCGGGGCTGATATGAGGCACTGGGGGCTGATATGAATCACTGGGGCTCTTATCTGAGATCTGATTGGGGGTCATTCACATTGGGGTCTGATCTGAGGTCTTATTGGGGTCTTATTTAGATTGTGGGTCTTTTTGGGGCTGTCAGCTGAGGTCTGATTAACATTGGGGGTCTCATTAGTGGTCTGACCTCAGTTGTAATGAAAAATATAGGTGTGTCTTATGGGTCGTAGCGTCTTATAGGGCGAAAAATACGGGTAAGTTTAAAAATTTCTTCTCCCTTGATTATATTAATAGTGTGGGTCTGTATGTATGCATGTATGTATGTATGCAGAGTGTATTTGTATATATATATATGTGTGTGTGTATATAATAAATCCATACATACACGCGCGGCTTGTGTGTTTGGGCTTTAGGGTGCACACCCTAATGCAATAGGCTGCGCACGCCTATGGGGCTTATGCACATGATCTATGACGGCCTTGCCCGTGCTGTGAACCACAAATTGCAATGCATGGGCACCAACCATTAGCCGCCAATGGCGGATGCAGACCCATTCACTTGAATGGGGTCCACGACCCGCATCTGACAGTTCACATGCACTAATTTTTTTAGTTGCAGAGGCATAGACAGAAAACTCACAGAAGCACTCCATAGAGCTTCCATGGGGTTCCCTACAATAATAATTTTCATGAAATGCTCTTCTGTTGCGCCGCTGTTCCCCCCATTTGATTTTGGCGCCTGTAATGCTAATTAATAGCATTGGTACGGAAAGGAGAAGACATCAGTTCTTCTTAGTGGGCATCTCCTTCTCCCTGACTGTGGCATGGTCCAATCGCAGCGGAGCACGTTTCAGCCAGGTAGAAGGTTAGCTTTTTTTTATCTATGGCTGTGACGGGGTCCACTGCGATTGGAGCACGCCACACCCACTGAGAAAAGCTGATGTCTGCTGAGGAGTGTATCATGAAAAAAATTAGCCATATGAAATTTACTAAACATGTGCTACAGTGTGAGGTATTGCTTTTATAAAGTAAAAACTTGTGAAAGGTCCTCTTTAAGTACTCATGCACATTCCTACATGGCTTTTAGTTTTGTACCAATCACTAAAAATCAATCATCTGAATTCATGATGAGTAAATGATGCCTCATTTCCATAGACATTAATATAACTGATGCCACATACAACTGTAGTGAATATTTAATTAGATCATTACAGATCATTTGCAATAATTACAGTCAACTCATTTTATTTTTAGAATTCAAAGTCGAAGTATTGTTGTTTATAAAAAAAAGTTATGAGCTGCATTTTTTCCTGTATGGGTAGAATTTAATAAGACATTTGGCAGGGAAAGGACCATGTTGCCAGCCCGGAAGAGCGAGCATCTAAAGGCTTTAATGACTGCGATCAGCCGCTGGTCTCTGCTGTTTGAAACAACCCGTAGGCCATGGTGTCCTCTGCACGCGTGAGCGGGCACTATGTTTGCCCATCACTCCAGCGCCAGACATGTACGGCACTGGTAGAAAAGGGGTTAATACGCAAATGAAAGGGAGTTGTTTAGCCTTTAATAAGTGATGACCCATCCTCAAGAGAGGCCATCATTAGCTGATCGGTTGTGGTCCGACACCCTGAACCTTTGCTGATAATCTGTGTATATCGTTTCCATGGTTATCACCACCCTGCAATCCAGCCGTGGTGGCCGTGTTTGCACACTATTGAAAAAAAGCACCAGCATATGTGGGCTGCCCCAATCCCGGCCACCAGAGAGGCCAGAACTTTTTCCTATTGCGTGCAAGCACGGTCATCGCTGATGGACTGCAAGGTGGACATAACCATGGAAACAAGCAGTGTATAATGCAATGAAAAAATGAATCCAGCCAGCAAAGGAGATAATAAGCATAATAACAATACAATTAGTAAGTGCTTTGTATTAACTTTTTCTACATGATAATGCCACTTGCTGAAGTGATTACAAACCCTTTAATTTAAAGGGCAACTCTTGCCTAACCTGAATTGCATCCTCTCAAATACCTTCCTTAATTTATACTCAAAAAACTTTTGGCAGCTGAGTTCTAAGGTCCTTATGGGACATCAGACTGGAGACCTGAGTCAGCTATTTCAGCATGGCTAAAATGGCAGACATAAAGTTGTCATCAATATATACTGGAGAGTGAATCTGGATCGCACATCCTCAAAACTATGCTTTTGATATAACGACTGTCTCAGCATAATTACGTGGCATATCCGCCCAATTTGTAATACATAGTATGATGTGCATAAGAGGCATTAGTATACAGTTTGATCAAAGAGCATAGGCCCACTTACCGCGACAAGGAAGCCTCTACAAGTGGGAAACTACTCTAACCTATAAATGGCGCAGCCGTGTGCGCCGACCACTGGCGCCCCAGCACCGCACCAGCAGCAGACAGCGGGACCCAGGAGCCACACAGCAACCCCACTGTGTAGCAAAGCCTCCTTGGCTCTGGGACCCACCGCCCCACCAGCACAGCACTGAGGCAGCAATGGCAGACACGCAGTACTGCACCATGTGAACGAGTTGTCATTAGTTAATTATTTTCCCTAATTTACAATTTTTTTATGTTATCTCTTATTCCTGTAAATATATTTTTAATAAAAGAATTAGAAAATAAAGACAAAATAATAAAATGATGGCTATACATGACAAAGACAGAATGTTTGGCTGGTAATTAAATTCAATGAGAACCAAAATGCTAACTTTTGAGCACTGCAACAAAACAGATATCATAACTACCGAAGCTGTCCTTTGTACTAACTTCCAGCTTACCCGAATTTTTAAAGCATTTTTGGAGAGGGGCTTTTGGACCAAACACAGTTATGACTTATCAACAGATTTGGCTGCTTCCCCGACTGACATTGAGTTTAAATGGAGCAAGACCTTGCATGCATAACTACTGCTCCATACAAACTCCTCCTTACCGTACTACTATGGTTGAGGAGAAAGTTAAAGTACACTCCTGTTCTAGTGAAAGTAGAGCTACCAATCATTGGAGACCCAAGTGATTAAACTGAAGTGATCAAACTGTGGACAGGGAAACCCCCTTTAAAGAGGTAGTCTGGATATAACAAGTTATCCCTTATCCACAGAATAAAGCCTCATTCACACATCAGTGTTTGGTCAGTGATTTCCATCAGTTATTGTGAGCCAAAACCAGGATTGGAGCCTCCGCAGACATAAGGTATAATAGAGAGACCTGCACATGTTCTGGGTTTAGAGCAGCACCTGGTTTTGGCTCAAAATCACTCATGGAAATCACTGAAAATTAGAATGGGGGCCCTATTCCTGAAAATTAATGGAAATAGCTAAGCACTGTACTTGGCCATCTCAAGCAGTTCCAGAGACCGCTGCATTCTGTTACATTCATTTTACGGTACAAAGACTCCATTCTCATGATCATGCGGTCCTAGCCATCCAACCCCCACCAATCTAATCGTTTTCCCCAATCCTGTAGAATATTCCTTTAAGGAAAAGATAAGGGCAAAAAGCAATGACATAGTGAAAAAGAAAGGGGAAACAAAAGAGTAGATATATGGAAAAAAAACTGATTTACAGCAGAAGAGAATTGACGTTTTACAACAGCAACAATTACTGTTTTTCCAGTACCAGGGGCCATCATTGGGTTAAATATGTTACAAAGTACCACAGCTATCTCTGCCAGCTAGCTCCAAGTGCCGTCTCCCTCTACTTTATAGGACATAAAGCCAGCATGTGCTAAAAACGGCAAAGGGTCAATAAATAGTCAGAGAAAAAAGTGACAGCCCCAGCAGGATGGCCGATAGCAGCAACTTAAACAAAGAAGAAATAACTGTCAATTTATTTAACAGCTTTTCCACAATAGACTTGGAAATATATTTTCTTGCTGACTTTGTTTGTGAGTTCTTATATAAAAATGAAAACTTCAATAATAAAAAAGCAGAAAGCATTTACAGAGACAAAGGTAAGGTCCCCATTTATAATGCTTGCTGCCTCCAAATATTCCTAACTACAGATCATATAAAAAGTGGAGATGCAGCATGTCACAATTAGCTGCCCTCAGACTCGGTGAAGGCGTCATTAGGCTTGGGGTCCCATCTACACCTTAAAGCAGAATAGCTATTTTTACTTTTTGTTACAATTTTAATTAATAGCATTAGTTTTTTCCACTTGAATACATTTTCACCATGTTCCTTATTAAAGTGGTTGCACTGTAACTAAAGGAACTAAGTAGGCTTCAAAAAGCCAAAAAACTAACTGCAGAATTTGTAAGATAGGCCCATGCTTATTGGCTGGTGTACAAATTCACCCCTTTGCATAAAATCTCTTATAGACTCTATTCAAATTATGTAAAAGTCAGCAACACTATCTCCAATTCCATCTCTTCAGTTTATAAAGGCCTCTGGCACTTCTGGTACTTCTTTAACCCCTTAATTACCGGGCCATTTTACACCTTCGTGGCCAGGCTGATTTTTGGAAATCTGTCGTGTTACTTTATGTAGGTAATAACTTTTGAATGCTTTTACTTTTCCAAGCCATTCTGAGATTGAATTCACATGAGACATTGTACTTCATGTTAGTGGTAAATTTGAGTCAATATAAACCACATTTATTTATAAAAATATCCTAAATTTATAGAAAACTTCAATTTATCTGCTTTTAAGGCAGATAGTGATACCTCACAAAAGAGTTATTACTTTACATTTCCAATATGTCTACTTTATGCTGGCATCATTTTGTAAATGTAATTTTATTTTTTAAAAACATTAGAAGACTTAGAATTTAAAATGTCTACGATTTTTAAAACCCACTTTTTTAAGGACCAGGTCAATTATGAAGTCACTTTGTGGGGCTTACATATTGGAAACCACCCATAAATGACCCCATTATAGAAAATACACCCCTCAGGTTATTCCAAACTGATTTTAAAAACTTTGTTTACCCTTTATTTGTTCTACAAGATTTAAAGGAAAATGGAGATGAAATTTCTCATTTTCAATTTTTTGGTAGATTTTCCATTTTAATCCATGTATTCCTGTAGCACAGCAAGGGTTAATGGCCAAACCACTCAATATCAATTACCCTGATTCTGCAGTTTAATGAAACACTCCATAAGTGTCATAAACTGCTAGGCAAACTTTTTATTTTTTGGGCAATTGTCTCATGTAGGGGAGATGAAGAGGGATGGCGCTCCCTACCTGTTAACCCCTTCCATACAGCGGTCCCTATGGACCATGGCATGGAAGGGGTTAAACGGCCATCTCGCGCCACTACACAGGCACAAACCCTTACACCTTTACAAACACAGATCCGCAAAGACAGATACCGGCCATGTGATTACGCATTATGCGGAACAGAACAGCTGGCCCTTAACAGAACAGTCCTATCCTTGTTCATAATGTGGACAATAATAGGACGTTTTATTTTTTTGTGGAACAGCCATGCAAACATATGGACACAGAATGGAAGCTGAGTTTTTTCAGCAACACAAAATTGATACTGGCCTCAAAAAAATGGAGAATAGTGAATAAGCATGTGGCCATAGGTTGCCCATACACAGTGTAGTTGACTAAAATGGAAGATTTGAACCACAAATATTATTCCCTGGGTGAAATTTAACAGCAAAGGAACATTTTAAATGACCATCTGAAAAGAATTTGCCTGTTTGAAGTCAGATGAACGATCTTTCATTCAATGAAAATATCATTCATGGACAAATATTTTCTTTATTCAAGAGAACGTTCCCAAAAGAGTTTTTGCTCTTTGTGCACTACTCCTAAACTTCTAGCTTAGACAGCAACATCAAGATTGTGCCATGCTTGCACATAATACACACACAGCTACTAAGCAATACTCTGGAATATTTTGTGCCCATAAGTAAGGGTATAATTATGCCCTGCATACCACCTGACTGCAAACCGCTGCAGTATATGTTGGTGTTATATAAATGAAGATCATTATTATTATTGTTGTTATTATTATTATTATTATTATTATTATTATTATTTCATCACAGAGGCTGGAAACAAGAGGTATTTTGAGCATTCCACAGTCTCTCTTTGTTATCCACCATCTTGGATGTTGCAGAGAGCTTACCAAGATTAGAGCAGATAGAATATGTAAAAAACTAATAAAATTTGCCAAACTAGAGACCGAGACATTAATTGCCAAAGAGAGTAAAACTAACCCTAAAATGTTCTTCAATTATATAAATAGTAAAAAATATAAATCTAAAGGAGTCGGCCCTCTACATAGCAATGAGGGGGGTGTTGCAGAGAGCGACGAGGATAAAGCAAAACTATTAAATATTTTTTTCTCCACTATATTCACTGAGGAAAATAAACTGTCAGATGAAATGCAGAATGTAAAAGTAAATTCCCCATTAAAGTGCCCTGTCTGACCCAGGAAGAAGTACAGCAGCGACTTAAAAAGATTAAAATAGACAAATCGCCAGGACCGTATCCTAAGGGAATTAAGTGATGTCATAGCCAGACCTTTATTTCTGATATTTACGGACTCTATACTGACAGGGAATGTTACACAGGATTGGCGCATAGCAAATGTGGTGCCAATATTCAAAAAGGGTCCAAAAACAGAGCCTGGGAATTATAGGCCGGTAAGTTTAACATCTATTGTTGGTAAACTGGTTTCTAAGAGATGCTATTTTGGAGTATCTCAATAAATATAAGCAAATAACGCCATATCAGCATGGCTTCATGAGGGATCGATCATGCCAAACGAATTTAATCAGCTTCTATGAGGAGGTAAGTTCTAGACTTGACAGCGGCGAATCAATGGATATCATATATCTGGACTTCTCCAAAGCATTTGACACTGTACCTCATAAAAAGTTAGTATATAAAATGAGGATGCTCGGACTGGGAGAAAATATCTGTATGTGGGTAAGTAACTGGCTCAGTAATAGAAAACAGAGGGTGGTTATTAACGGTTCACACTCAGATTGGGTCACTGTCACTAGTGGGGTACCTCAGGGGTCAGTATTGGGCCCTATTCTCTTCAATATATTTATTAATGATCTTGTAGAAGGCCTGCACAGTAAAATATCTATTTTTGCAGATGACACTAAACTGTGTAAAGTAATTAACACTGAAGAGGACAGTTTTCTGCTACAGAGGGATCTGGATAGATTGGAGGCTTGGGCAGAAAAATGGCAGATGAGGTTTAACACTGACAAATGTAAAGTTATGCACATAGGAAGGAATAATGCAAGTCACCCGTACATATTAAATGGTAAAACACTCAGTAACAATGACATGGAAAAGGATCTAGGAATTTTAATAAACAGCAAATTAAGCTGCAAAAACCAGTGTCAGGCAGCTACTGCCAAGGCCAATAAGATAATGGGTTGCATCAAAAGGGGCATAGACGCCCGTGATGAGAACATAGTCCTACCACTTTACAAATCACTAGTCAGACCACACATGGAGTACTGTGTACAGTTCTGGGCTCCTGTGAACAAAGCATACATAGCAGAGCTGGAGAGGGTTCAGACTAGGGCAACTAAAGTAATAACTGGAATGAGGGATCTACAGTACCCTGAAAGATTATCAAAATTAGGGTTATTCACTTTAGAAAAAAGACGTCTGAGGGGAGATCTAATAACTATGTATAAATATATCAGGGATCAGTACAGAGATCTATCCCATCATCTATTTATCCCCAGGACTGTGACTGTGACGAGGGGACATCCTCTGCGTCTGGATGAAAGAAGGTTTGTACACAAACATAGAAGAGGATTCTTTACGGTAAGAGCAGTGAGACTATGGAGCTCTTTGCCTGAGGAGGTGGTGATGGTGAGTACAATAAAGGAATTCAAGAGTGGGCTGGATGTATTTCTGGAGTGTAATAATATTACAGGCTATAGCTACTAGAGAGGGGTCGTTGATCCAGGGAGTTATTCTGATTGCCTGATTGGAGTCGGGAAGGAATTTTTTTCCCCTTAAGTGGGGAAAATTGGCTTCTGCCTCACAGGGGTTTTTTGCCTTCCCCTGGATCAACTTGTAGGAAACAGGCCGAACTGGATGGACAAATGTCTTTTTTCGGTCTTATATACTATGTTACTATGTTACTATGTTACAGTAGGTGACTGTTTCTTTACTTTATATGCTTCTCTGCATATGACTTTTATCACTGCTAATATTCAGTAAATCATTTATTCACTTAGGCAATATGTAAGCCTATTTATTCCTGTATCTCAGAATCCATAGTAAAACAACCCTACTAGTAAATACTTCTGATAAGGCTCTGTATACATTTGGCCCAATGTAAAATTAAATAAAATAAAACAAGTCACAGAGAAGTTCTGTGTCCCCTTGTGTCAGAGCCAATGGTTCTGATGTTAGCGGAATGGAGGGTGGACACCCATTTGCAGTGTGCCATTTGGCACTTTCCAGGCTCCGTTCTAAGTACCCGCACCTGGGACCAAGCTATATGCCCCCAATGTCTAGGGCTACTTTCACACTCGCGTTTTGTGCGGATCTGTCATGGATGGATCCGCTCAGATAATACAACCATCTGCATCTGTTCAGAACGGATAAATTTGTATTATCTTTAACATAGCCAAGACGGATGCGTCTTGAATACCATTGAAAGTCAATGGAGGACGGATCCTTTTTCTATTGTGCCAGATTGTGTCAGTGAAAACAGATCCGTTCCTTTTGGCTCACTTTCATCAGACGGACACCAAAACGCTGCAAGCAGCGTTTTGGTGTCCGTCTCCAAAGCAGAATGGAGACTGAACTGATGCAAACTGATGCAATCTGAGCAGATCCTTTTCCATTCAGAATGCATTTGAATGCAAACTGATCCATTTTGGACTGCTTGTGAGAGCCCTGAATGGATCTCACAAACCGAAAGCCAAAACGCGAGTGTGAAAGTAGACATAGGGTGGGTTCACACTAGCGTTAGGGTTTCCGTTATGGTTATAACGGAAAATAACGGAATGCCCAGACAGAATGCAAAATGGAAGCCTTTAAAAGGCATTATGTTTGCTTTCCATCCTAAAAGAAGTCTATGGGAAAGCATACCGGATCCATCTGCGTCCGGTTATACAAGATGGAAAACAAAGTCGACGGATTTCCATAGACTTCTATTAGGACAGAAAGCAAACAGAATACCCTTTAAAGGCTTCCGTTTTGCATTCCGTCATAATACAAGTCTATGGGCAGAAGAACGGATCCGTCCTTCTGTCTTATGGATTCTGTTATTTTCCGTTATAACCATGTTATAACGGAAAGCCATAACGGAATCCCTAACACTAGTGTGAACCCACCCTTAGATGGAAATACCCCTTTAAAGTACATTCACTTGTGGCACACAGGACTGCTTTAATCCTTGTTGCTTACCACTTTTGTTTCCTATTTTTAGTTGATAGCACCCCATCGTTTACTTTTTTGGCATTGCTGTTTTGTATATTTTCTGTACAATGGAAGATATGTAAGTGATCTTGTCAGGAATTTTCACATCTCAATAAGCTGTATCTTTGGTTTCTCATATATATTGAAGAAAGAAGAGCAATTACAATCACTAGAAAGTGTTACTCCTCAGAACATTTGCCTGTTGACGTGTAGGGGATGTAAACAACCTGTCAGCAAACTGATTAAGATAGAGAAATCCTGCACCATCCTTTAGACAGGTGGAAAATATATCAACTGCATATGAAGACCTTCCTCCCTCGTGAAGTGAATGATTCTCCAAAGCCAGCGAATGCTCAATTTTTGCTTTGCTCTGGGAACATTAAAGACAGTTCAATAGCACCATCTAGTGCAAGATGTAGCAATTCTAGTGACAGCACATAAGAGATATACTGCACATGTAAAAGCGAATGTATGTGAAAACTGCTGGTGTATCAGTAAAAGCTGATTGCCAAAGTTGTCATTTTGCCCATCTGTTCTTGCCCATACCTCACCAACATCAAGGGTACTCTGCCTTCCAACAGGCAGGAGACCCTCAAGGGTGTGCCCGCTCGTCACTGTGCTTGAGGTCGACGCTACCGTGAGCAGGCGCATCTTCTACCGCTACTACCATTCCTATCTTCCTCACACTCACCAACACACCTTTCATGTGGGCCGCAGCATATCCATTCCAAAATTTGCATGTGTTACTTGCAGATTTTGTCATAAATTTTGTTGACGATTTTCCCCAGATTTCACCCATTGCAATAAAACCTGCACTACAAATCGGCACAAACAATTTACACGCTATGAATTTAAAATACCGCACCGCAGGTTGATTTTCGCATGGAAAATTTCTGTACCGTGTACAGGAGGCACTGAAAATATTATCTACCTAACCGGTATTGTATTACGCACCACATAGACCTGCAGGTAATATACATAATGTCTATATACCCTTAGGGAGCTGTTATGGTTTTTTGATGCAGTTTTTGAGGCCAAATCAGGAGTGGATTCAAAAAAAGAAGACATATCTGTACTTTAGCCTACATGCAGTGTTTACTTTAGCCTACATGCAGTGTTTACTTTAGCCTACATGCAGTGTTTTTTTTTGCGGATCCGATGGTTTCCCATTCATTTCAATGGATCCGTTAAAAATGCGGATGCCTCTTCCGTTGCCTGTCTGTATCCGCTGTCCGCATTTCACATCCGCAAAAAAAATATGGCATGTCCTATTCTTGTCCGCAAAAAAATGGTTTGCGGACCCATAGAAGTCAATGGGTCCGCAAAAAATGCGGATCCATTTTTCATCCGCATCCGGGTTTTTTTTTGCAGATGGTTGCTTGGAAACCAGGGCACTTGTACAGGTACTTTAAGAAACTGGTTCAAAAAACCGAAGACACACGGAAACACAACCTACAAAATTTGCGGACACACGGAACGGATGTGGAGGTGAAAAAAAATAAAAGACGGATCCGCGATTTGCGGACAGAAAAAAACAACTGTCGTGTGCATGTAGCCTTATACTGTATCGTACTATAGTAAAAGTTAGAGTTCTGCATTCTGTTGGGCTGGTGCCAGCGAAGAACTTGGCAGTCAAATTTATACAATTTGTAGTGCGTAGATTAAAGCATGCAATTCAACATGTAGGTTTATTATATAGCATTAGAAGTGTCAAATCCAGTTTGAGGCAATAATCCATATTGGCCACTTTTGTGTGCCGAACGCCTCCATGACACATACCGACCAAGGCCAAAGATAAGACTTCTGACGAAGGTCCTATTACACTGAAACGTTCAGCACACAAATGTGGTCATATACTGTATGTATTATTTTCTCACACTGGATCTTGCACTTTGAATGTGATGCTATATAATAAACCTACACTTTATACTGTATCTTCTTTAGTCTCTCAATGTTCTTATCTTTGTGATAACCTATTCTATGTTTTGCATAGTTTTGTGGAGTTCCTAATGCCAGCTTGCCTAGTCTTCTACAATGCCAAGCAGAAGTTGAGCTATGCCAGGTGTGTCTATATTCTATGTTATACATTCCCAGATAGAAATGTCAGATTTCTATAAAACTTGACATGCAGGTACAGATAAAACTCGAAAAATTAGAATATCATGCAAAAGTTCATTTATTTCAGTAATGCAACTTGAAAGGTCAAACTAATATATGAGATAGACTCATTACATGCAAAGCAAGATATTTCAAGCCTTTATTTGTTATATTTTGGATGATTATGGCTTATGAAAACCCCAAATTCACAATCTCAGAAAATTAGAATATTGCATGAAATCAATAAAAAAAGGATGTTAAATAGAAAAATGTAAGACCTCTGAAAAGTATAATCATGCATATGTACTTGGTTTGGGCCACTTTTGCATCTATTACTGCCTCAATGTGGCGCGGCATGGATGCTCTCAGCCTATGGCACTGCTGAGGTGTTTCAATAGCAGCCTTCAGCACTTCTGCGTTGTTCGGTCTCATGTCTCTCATCTTTCTCTTGGCAATGCCCCATAGATTCTGTATGGGGTTTCAGGTCAGGCGCGTTTGCTGGGCAACTAAGCACAGTAATCCCATGGCCATTGAACCGGGTTTTGGTACTTTTGGCAGTTTGGGCAGGTGCCAAGTCCTGCTGGAAAATGAAGTCACCATCTTCATAAAGCTCGCCTGCAGAAGGAAGCATGAAGTGCTCCAAAGTCTTCTGGTAGATGGCTGCGTTGACTCTGGACTCAATGAAGCACAGTGGACCAACACCAGCAGATGTGAAACATTACCACCTTTTTACGCCCCCACTATCTCCTATGGTTGATCCTGTGTTATCCTGGTCATCCTGAGTATTTATTGCCATATCCTGCACAATGTGTATCTGTATTTCCTTATAAATGACCGTTTAAATGTAATGTGCCTGGTTCACCATGGCAATCTTGGCAGAGTTAGTTTCGCTGGAGCCTTCTATCCATTCCAGCCCTCTCTAGAGGGGGAGGTGTTGGTTAGAGTCAGTCTAGTCTACCCCTTCTAAGGGGAAGGGTGTGCCAGCCAGCAACGTCTGTCTGCTCGTCTAGGCCCAAAGAAAAAGAAATAAAGAGCTTCAGAGCCAGGGGGAAAGATTCACTGGATAAAGAGAAAGATAAAGCTAAAAATAAAGACAAAGATAAAGACAGAGTAAGACTACGGAAAGTTAAGTTATGACAGTTGAGGAAAAGTTCCTATTTACTCCAGCCAACATACTAGAGCTGAGAGAGTACAGATGTAGCAGAGCTGAGAGTGTTTGCCTGCCAGATTTCATGCCAAAACCTGCTGATAACCAAGACAAAGTATGTAAACCATTTGAAGAAAAGTTTATTGAAAGTAAAGCTGTGTTCAATGTTAATACAAGTCTGGACTCAAGTTATTTCATACTCATCTTCATCACCCATCCATTTCAGTTGCACCGCTGCGGATGACAACGCCTGGGGTTCCAGGATATCCGGGTAGAAGCACCATGAAGAGTGCAAAAGCCACACCTAAGGGACACTATAGGGAACCCTTACACAACTCTGGTATTCCTACACTGGGTTCCACCACTACCATCTACTTATGGGGACCTAGTCCCTCATTGCTGAAATGCAACTGGTGTCACAACAAACTTTAAACCCACATCTATAACATCTTAAAGGGACCCCCTGGTTGATGACATGGCTCCCCAAATCAACACAGACTGTGGGAACTTCACACTGGACTTCAAGCATCTTGCATTGTGTGACTCTCCTTTCTTCATCCAGACTGGGTCCTTGGTTTCCAAATGAGATGCAAAAGTTGCTCTCATCAGAAAAGAGGACTTTGGACCACTGAGCAACAGACCAGTTTTTTTTTCTTTAGCCCAGGTAAGACGCTTCTGACGTTGTTTGTTGTTCAGGAGAGGCTTGACAAGAGGAATATGACATTTGAAGCCCATGTCCAGGATCCATCTGTGTGTGGTGGCTTTTGATGCACTAACTCCATCCTCAGTCCACTCCTTGTGAAAGTCCCCAACAGTTTTGAATAGCCTTTTCCTGACAATCCTCTCCAGGCTGCGGTCATCCCTGCTGCTTGTGCACCTTTTGTCTTCCACACTTGTCACTTTCACATAACTGTCTATTAATGTGCTTTGATATAGCACTTTGGGAACATCCAACTTCTTTTGCAATTACCTTTTGAGGCTTTCCCTCCTTATGGAGGGTGTCAATTATGGCTTTCTACACAACTGTCAGGTCAGCAGTCTTTCCCATGATTCTGATTCCCACTGAACCAGACTGATAGAAAATTTAAAGGCTCAGGAACCCTTCGCAGGTGTTATGGATTAATTAGCTGCTTAGAATGTGACACTTTGTGACCAGAATAATGAACCTTTTCAGAATATTCTAATTTTCTGAGATTGCGAATTTGTGTTTTTTATAAGCTGTAAGCCTTAATCATCCAAATTATAACAGGCTTGAATTTTTTTTCGAGTTTCACCTGTATATATCACACAGATATGTAAATGATTACAGGGATGGCTTGAGAAAGACTACTCAGAGACTACTTTTGGGTAGTGTACCTTTTGGTGAGAGATTGTATTTTACCCAGGTGACAGACTTTAAGAGGAGATGCACCATTAGACTGAGAGAAGCAGGTTTGTTCTGTCTTCATACACGTTCACACAGTGTACATATGTGATTGATTATATACGATTGATTGATAAAGCAGGATTCTTTGGTAAAACTACAAGAATAAAAATAACATGTATAAGTATTAGCGTAGCATGTACTATAACATTACATTAACACTGAAGCACATGGTAAAATGGCTACCTGTACATAAGATTGCATGGCTAGCTAACGGTAATAAAAACTCTCTGAGTAACAATAAAAACTAGCTGAACAGCTCTGCAACACACAATATCCCTGAAACAAAGGTAGATCTCTTACCAGATATGATTTTACAAGGATGGTGTAGTTTGAGAAGGCTGATATAGAAAGTTGAACAGCACTCCTCTTTAGAAGGTGGTGCTCAGTGGTAAAGATAGATTCCCATATATTCAGAAAAGACTACGACACTCACAAATTGCATTGCATAAAGTTCTTGTATTTTATTAATAGTAATTTATTTTATCCATCCAGAAAGGATTATTTATAGCCACTGGCCAATGTTTCGGTCTAAACCTAGACCTTGTTCATGGCCTGCAGTTTACATAGAGAGAAGTAAGGAAAATAATGATACATGATTAAAATTGATTCCCATAGTGGAGTAATTGAATCACAAGAAGAAAATGATTAGTATAAAGCAGGGAAATTCGCAGAGAGGTACAGCATTTCATGATAAAGTATAATCTGATATAATATAATATAATTTATATATATAATATAATGGAGTATTCTCAGGGGGTCCATGTGAGACAATTTCGAGCTGGAGGATGAGGATGGTGACTCTAGAAATAGATATGCCGCATCATTAGGTAAGTTTCATAGGTAAATAGCCTAAATCTGTATCTATACACAGTGAAAATTGTCCTCCTATAAAATCAATAGACTTGTAAGTAGATAATGTGGAGGCATGTAGAGTAGTAGGTAAAGATGTCCCAAACTATTCGCCGGCGAACAGTTCCTGGCGAACATAGCTTGTTCACGTTCGCCGCGGTAACATAGCTTGTTCACGTTTGCCGCGGTGGGCGAACATATGCGATGTTTGGACCACCCCCTATTCGTCATTTACTCATCATTGAGTAAACTTTGACCCTGTACCTCACAGTCAGCAGACACATTCCAGCCAATCAGCAGCATACCCTCCCTCCCAGACCCTCCCACCTCCTGGACAGCATCCATTTTAGATTCATTCGGAAGCTGCAGTCTTAGTGAGAGGAGGGACAGTGTAGCTGCTGCTGATTTAATAGGGAAATCGATAGCTAGGCTAGTGCATTCAGTGACCACTCCAGTCCTGAAAGACTCATCTGATCTCTGCTATAAGGACAGCGTCCTGGCAGCACCCCAAAAAGCCCTCTTTAGGGCTATACATCAGCATGTGTATCAGGCTCACAGCGTATACTGTGCCCACTTGCCCAGTGCCACCACTCATATCTGGTGTCACAATAGCTTGCATTTAAAAAAAAAAAACTTTTTTGACTGTAATATAATAGCAGTGAGTTGCCTGCACTCGTGTGTGTTTCAGGCCCTGCAAGTGCACAGTGTCACCAGTTCAACTCATATCTGGTGTCACAGTAGATTACATTTAAAAAAACAACAACAATTTTGACTGTAGAATAATAGCAGTCAGTTGCCTGCACGCGTGGGTGTTTCAGGCCCTGCAAGTGCACAGTGTCACCAGTGCAACTCATATCTGGTGTCACAGTAGATTACATTTAAAAAAAAATCAACAATTTTGACAGTAATATAATAGCAGTGAGTTGCCTGCACTCGTGTGTGTTTCAGGCCCTGCAAGTGCACAGTGTCACCAGTGCAACTCATATCTGGTGTCACAGTAGATTACATTTATAAAAGAAACAACAATTTTGACTGTAGAATAATAGCAGTCAGTTGCCTGCATGCGTGTGTGTTCACGCCCTGTAAGTGCACAGTGTCACCAAGATTGACGCATCGAGGAATAAAATTTATGTCATGAGTGTGTCAACTATTGATAACTCTTTGCGGTTGTCTAAAATCTATTCCATACACATCCCCTGATAGGGAAGTAACAGGGATTAAACTGATAGGAATAGTACTACTTAACACACCACTCATATCTGGTGGCACAGTACATTGCAAGGTGTACGCGCAGTGCCCCAAATTGGAAGTAGCAGGACCAACCAAGCATCTTTTTCCATCTCCCGGTTCCTAAAATCTATTTCATACAGCGGCCCCTGGTAGGGGACAAAACAGAGATTCAACTGTTAAGAACAGATTTTTTTTAATTTAAAAAAAAGAGGACAGCCTTTGCGGAGCTGGGTATTTTTCGGTCGCGTTACTGAACGCTCATGAACAATGGCTGTAGGCTCATGCGTCCTTTTGCGGAGGTGACAAACCTGATCAGTCAAACCCAAGGCAACATCATCAACCTCATCCCATATGCGTTTTTTCTGGAGCGTGCCCTGCGAAGAGTGGAGGATCAGGCCGTAAATGAGCATGAAGAGGAAGAGTTGTGGTCACAATCACCACCAGAAGCACCCTTGTCGTCGTCGATTGCTGGACCTGTGGCAACGCAGAGAGAGGAGTCTGAAGAAAAGGAGTCAGAGGAGGAAGGTGGCTTTGAGGAGGTGGAAGACCAACCACAGCAGGCGTCCCAGTGGGCTTGTTGTCACCTTTCGGGGACCCTTGGTGTTGTAAGTGGCTGGGTGGAGGAAGAGACCTTCAATGACATCAGTGAGGGCAAGGAACGGGACATGGCTAGCTTGGTATCCAACCTTGTGCAAATGGAGAGTTTGCGGTTGTGCAAATGGACTGTTTGCGGTTGTTTGCGGTGCATTAAACGGGGAGTTTGGTCTGTCAGAGTTTGGTCTGTCACTGTTAATCAGGCGTAACCCTTGCACTACCTGATCGATACAACATCATACCTGATGGTATAAACACACTGGATGTTTTAAAGCACGATATTCCAAACAATTTAAGAATGTTAGGTGATTTATGCCCTTTATGGATTAAAACCCGACTCTGTGTCAACTACATAATTTTCCATGGGAGTTTTGCCATGGATCCCACTCCAGCATGCCACAGTCCAGGTGTTAGTCCCCTTGAAACAACTTTTCCATTACTATTGTGGCCAGAAAGAGTCCCTGTGGGTTTTAAAATTTGCCTGCCTATTGAAGTCTATGGCGGTTCGCCCGTACGCGAACATTTGCGGAAGATTGCGTTCGCCGTTCGCGAACTGAAAATGTTATGTTCGTGACATCTCTAGTAGTAGGGAGAAAATAGTGTTTATTGATGGGAAGGCTCCTGGTATATAGTATGTTGGTACAGTATATGGCAAAGATTGAAGTGGATGAAAAAAATTTGTGGTCAGTGGATACATACCTTAGTCATTGTGGGCATTAGAGGATGCAGGATGGCATGTGTGTGCCATTTCTCTGTTTGAATATTTATGGGAGTGGCCCTGGGTATGTCGCGATGTTCATCTGATGTCACTCCGGGTGGGCGCATGCACGATGCGGCAGTCTGTGTCTAGAGTGGGAACTGGCAAGCGGCGGCTTATGTGTAGTTATAGACGTGATAGAAAAGAAGAGTAGTGTATAATAACTAAAGGACATAGTGAAAGTAGTAAGCAGAAAACGGTGGCTTCGCCCAACAGTGGCCAATGGAAAACAAGGTACTCACCCTAGAAGGCTTCACCCAAAGCCCTAGACCCAGGAAATATGTAATTATTTAAAATATAAAAATAACATAAAATACACATAATAACATGTATGATGCAATGTTCAGATCACACTGTTGAAAGGTAAAATCAACATAGATTGGAAATCTTTTCAATGGAAACGCATTGCAGCATATAACCATATAGGCGCGGTATCCAGATCACACTAGCTGTAGCTAGATCAATAGCAAAGAATAGAAAAGAAAAAATACTCCAGATGTCCAGCCAGATAGGTATTGAAGCTAGCAAAACGTCTGCTGTTAATCACAATTGAGTCAGAATGACCTGGTTTCACCCGATCAAGGCCAATAATATGAGCATAGCAGGTCACCTATTAAAACTTGGTGTCCTCCTGGTGTAATGCACTTATCGTTAGGTTACTTGATGTGCCTTGAAAACTACTGCTGGCTTCACCTATAGGCAGCTTGTCGATATTATACAACTTTTGCCTTACCTCCTTTCTTAGTGCTGCAGAGAAACACCACCGCTGTAAATCTCCGTGACACCCGCGGCGTCCCAAGTGGTGTCAGGTCGTATGGCGGTGTCCCACGTGACCCTGAAGCAGGCGGAGAAAGCGGAGCGGTCTTTAGGTGAGGGAGGCGGCGTAGGGTCCTAGTGTCCAGGTGTCTTGCTCCTTGGCCGTTCTGGACGCTGGCGATAGAGGTAAATAGGAAGATGAAAAATCTTAATTCTCCTTCAAGAGCTAAAGTTTTATAAGGAAATCCTTTCATGCACACTATGTATCGCAAGCCAAAACGCGTTTCGGGGGTCAGCCCCCTTCCTCAGTGGTCAAACAGATGTCAAACAAACAGGGTCACGTGGGATGCCGCAATACAACCTGCTGTGTCTCCCCTCTCCATCCCTACACTCTCCCACCTGCCCAGGGTTTCCGCCAGTTGATAGTTCTAGTTTTAAGGTTGGACCAAAGATGTTCCTCTGATGCTCCTCTTTAATCAACCAGCCGTTCCACTTTCTCACACTAGGGCACTGTGCTTTTCACCCCCCTGGCGGCTATTACAGCCGGGTTGGACGATTCACAGTTAAATAGAGTTTCATCTCTGACTTGTAGGTTTACTGTAGAGACCTTGTCTCATTTCAGCTTTCTTTCCCCTTTTCATCCTCGCCAGCCTCTTCCCCCCATATCTTACCTTACATTCTCCTCCTCCTCCCCACCTCCCTCCTTTTTTTTTTCTTTCAGTTGCTTCTAAAACATGTCAGATATATTAATGTCCAGGGCTTGAACATTCCATAAAAAAGATCATCTCTTCTCAGACTACTGTGGAAATAAAAAGCACATCTCGCATTTATACAGGAGACGCATTTTTGTTCAGACGGCATTCAGTCTCTCACGAATGCCTGGTTTCCCCATGCGTACCACTGCACCTCCCCAGATTCCAAGACCAAGGGAGTATCCGTTCTTATTTCCAACACCGTTTCTTGGGACCCAATCGACACCCGCGTTGATGAAGGGGGCAGATACATCTTCGTGAAAGGTAGGCTGGCTGGCACGGTGACCACTCTAGCAACAATATATGCGCCAAACACAGGACAGGTCCGGTTTTTAGACAAAACACTGGCGGACCTGGAAGAATTCACGGAAGGTGTACTCGTGCTGGAAGGGGACCTTAACCTCACCATAGATCCTGCTATTTACTCCTCTAAAGGTCAATCATACCTACCTCATTCCACACAGTCCAGACTAAGAGAACTCTTTCATGCCCACCAACTAGTAGATACATGGCGTCTTTTACATCCGACAGATCGAGACTGCACATTCTTCTCCAATCCCCACAACTCATATTCCAGACTGAATTACGTCCTCCTACACCACACCAGGTTAGAACAGCTAACTGGAGCACATATTGATCCCATTACCTTTTCCGATCATGCCTTAATATCAATGACACTTACAATACCGACCTTGCACGCCAGAGTGTGGCACTGGCATTTGAATGACTCTCTATTAAAAGACTAACAGGTCACAAAAGAAATTCGAAAATACTTGACTGACTACTTCTCACTTAACATCACTCCAGACTTCAACCCCCTTACTGTATGGGAGGCACACAAATGCTATATTAGTGCACATTTATTAAGCTGGGAACTCGAATCAAAACAGAACGGGCGGCAGTGTTATCTGGACTCATCTCCAGAATACACGACCTGGAACAACTCCACAAATCTACACTGGACAGACACCTGGGAGCTAAACTGACACATTTGAGAGAGTAGGTTCGATCCTTGTGCATGTCTAGGGCGAAAGCAAACTTAGTCAAATGCCACAGACACTTCTATGAACACTGGAATAAATCTGGCAGGAACCTAGCGAGGGCACTGCGCAAGACCAGGGTACACTCCTATGTACCCTTTCTTTCCGATAGTTCCGTCCAGCGTGTAACCTTGCCCCAAAAGATAACCAAAGCCTTTAGATCATACTATCAATCCTTGTATAACTTACAATCCCCCCCGGCCCACAACTCTTGATCTCATATCCAATCTATCCGCGCATACCTATCGTCCTCGGGCTTATGCCGCCTGTTGGCAGAAGCAATCACCGCACTAGAATCCCCCCTACTGCTGAACTTGCCTTAGCCATAATGGACTCACAGAGAGACAAAGCCCCTGGCCAGGATGGCCTGCCCTTAACACATTGTAAAACCTTCATCAACAACCTGTCCCCGCAGTTTCTGCCGCCTTCAACCATATAGCCTTAATTCGCAACTTACCCCCCGATACACTCTGGGCTCTCATCACAGTCATTCTCAAGGAAGGAAAGGACCCATTCTCAATGTCAAAGCTACCGACCCATTTGCCTTATAAATGTTGATTTAAAACTATTCTCCAAGATTCTGGATACCTGTCTCATCCCACATATGGAACCACTCATCCACTTCATGGCTTCATGCCCTTGAGGGAGGCACGGAACAACACCACTAGGGCTATAAATATGATATACCACGCGATTATATCTAAACTCATGTTCCTTCTCTCCACCAATGCCAAAAAGGCGTTTGACAGAGTTAACTGGGCCTTTATGTTTGAAACACTGGGTCATGTCGGGCTGGGGGAGGCAATGATGGCCCGCATTCACAACTTATACTCAAACCCCTCAGCATTAGTCAAGGTAAACGGTCAATTTTCGATAATAAACGGTACAAGACAACGATGCCCCCTCTCCCCTTTGATTTTCATTCTTTGTCTAGAACCATTACTAGGACACATAAGAGCCAATCACAACATAACTGGGATCCAGGTTCATGGAGTCCAACATTAAGTAGCCACCTATGCATACGACCTTCTTTTCTTTCTCACTTGCCCCCACATATCCCTACCAAACCTTTTGAAAGAACTCAAACACTATTCACTATTATCTAATTTTAAGATAAACTTCCAAAAATCAGAAGCCATTAACATCACTCTTCTGTCGAGCCTAGCAGCGGAGTTGGTTGATAACTTCCCGTTTAAATAGACCAGATCCTCACTAAAATACTTAGGTATACAACTAACCCCAAACCTATCTGACCTCAGTGAACTCAGTGAACTACCCCCTCTTATACAGGCAATAAAATCAGACTTAGACCGCTGGAACAAAGGTATCTTCACCTGGTTCGGACGCATCTCCATTTTCAAAATTAATATCCTACCCAGAATATTATATTTCTTGCAAGCCATGCCCATACATATTTCCAGATATTTTTTCATACTTTATTATCCATCCTGACTCATTTTATATGGGCAGCAAAAACCCCACGAGTAGCTCGTTCAGTTCTAGTCCGACCCAAACATTGCGGAGGTCTGGGTTTACCGGATTTCATTTCCTACCACTGAGCCATGCACCTACTCAGGGTGGTAGATTGGTGTCAGCAAAAGCCAAATAAACAATGGATAGCAGTGGAGCAATCCTCTTTGCCCACTCCACTACCCGCAAAGCCCTTGTTGGGATCCCATATACCATTGGTGGCACACACTCATCCCACCAAAGGACGAACACTTCGTTCAGTATCATCTGTCTTTGAGCTGCCGGACATTTCTCCGTCTCCTTCACCAATGTTCACTATTCTGGGTAACACAAATGTTCCCTCCGGGATTGGAACAAGGTCCGTTCCGGCAGTGGGTGAGGGCCAATAGGTTTAGAGCACATCACTTTATCATGTCCAACTCTTGGCCCTCTTTTCAATCACTCAATGACATCTCGGACCCATTGGGTCTGTCGAGTTGGCAATCACAACAACTACAACATTTTTTCACATCACTACCTCCAGCCTCCATGTACACAAGAGGCAGAACCAATTTTGCACAAATCTGTGATACGAGGGGGGGTAATCAGACATGCACTCTCCCGACTATGTTGGCGTTGCAGGAGAACTAGAGGATCTATTTTACATATCTTTTGGGAGTGTCCCGTGCTAGCCAGCTTTTGGCATGAGTTGTGGCGTATCACGTCTAAATTTACTTCCCATGCTCTTCCTAAGACACCTGCATACTTCCTGCTCCATCATAGCGAGATTCCCATGTCTAAATACTGGACGTCGGTGGAAGAACATATGGTAAATGCCGCAAGAGTATGTATCCCTTGCATGTGGAAAAAAAACATCTGCTCCCATAATAGCAATGTGGATTAACAAAATTCAGGAGGTCATGAGAATGGAGGACCTGACAGCATCTTTGAGAGGTATAGATGCCAAATTCTATAAAACGTGGCGACATTGGATCATGTTTCAAAGCTCCCAGGAATATAAATCACAGCATAGGTTTTTCTTTTTCTTTTTTCCTTCCTTTCCACCTTTCCCTTGTCTCTCCTTAGATTCCATATTTCCCCACCAACACTCCATCTTTTTGTTTAAGAACATCATTTTACATTTCGAGCACTAGGCATCATCTGATTGTCTGTGCCTTTTGTTTATCTGTTGAGTCCAGTTGTTCATTTATGCAATCTATCTAATATTGTTGTTGGGCTTCGCCCCATCCATGATGTTTTTGTCTTCTATAAAATAAAATTGAAAATCAAAATAATAAATTTATTTAAAAAAAATATATATATATATATATACAGTGGGATGCAAAAGTTTGGGAAACCTTGTTAATCGTCATGATTTTCCTGTATAAATCGTTGGTTGTTGGTTGATAAAAGATGTCAGTTAATTAGGTGGTCAGAAACATTGTGGATGCACTGCATTTGGGGAAATAATACATGCTCCCTGCATGGCGCATGTGATAGATTTAGTGGTGCAACTCTTTTTGAAAGCTTGTAGAAGATGCTGGCCATGTCCAGGAGACTGTCCTCTCATTTCATACTATCTTACGTAGCTAAGAGAACCCTTCTGGACTTGCAGCAATAGAACAGTCTACCATTGCATTCCAATTTTTGGAACATTTTTTAATTTCAAAAATCATAGATCCAATGGTGCACTGTTTTTTAGACAAGCTGTTTATTAACACTGTAAACCATGCATTTACCTATAGCTACAGTACATGTCAGTGTCACTCTGAAAAAAAAAAAAAATTCCACCCTGCATTTGCTGAAACATCTGTACAATCAGCAGAATGCATTGAATGATTACATCATGCACCAGACTACAACAGTATGTGTGTTGCGTACTCAGGGCCTTCAAAGAGACCACCAGATTTGTATGTAGGAACAATTGCAGCATCAATGATGTTATCCCCCTGATATTTATATTAGAGCAAACACTCACGATAATGCAACAAAGGATGGTGGAAGAACAACTTCTGCATCATGCTGTCCTTCCTGTATCGATGGGGACCTACACAAAGTCTGGAGGAAGTGGAGGAGGAGCATGAGGAGCTACAAATGGAGGAGGAGCAGGAGGAGGAGAAGTCAGTGGTGCAGGAGGACGAAGCGATGATGATGGTGATGACACTGGCAATGATGACTAATCATTGCAGTAAAGGACGGAGCCAGAAAGAACTGGGTCCTGGGGCATACTGTTTTCCAGGATTACTAAGGTTTTAACAGATATGCTTATGTAGTTGCTTACCTCATGTACTTCTTCCCCTTTTTTTTTTACTGACCCATTTTATCGACGTAAATCACTCTAGATTGTTTCCTAATATAAGTGATAAGTTACTGTTCATGTTATGGCCATAAGCTTATCCATTGGGATCTTGTCATAGAGATCTTGTCATATGATGTCATACAGAGAAGGGAACAGATTTATCAAATTCGTGTAAAGTAGAACTGGCTTAGTTGCCCATAGTAACCAATCAGATTCCACCTTTCATTTTTTACAGCTCATTTGGGAAATGAAATGTGGAATCTGATTGATTGCTATGGGCAAGTAAGCCAGTTCTACTATACACCAGTTTTATAAATCTCCCCAAATGTTTATATCAGATCAAGCTTTTTATGATGTTTCTATGGCAGGTGACTGATGTTACTCCACCTGTTCTGGCTATATGTTTATACTTTGGGAGGATGTTGTCTCTCTAGATTTATCAATTTCAGTGCATTTAAATAAGATGCCAAGGAATGCCAGTCCAACTAGTACAAAATTCATCAGTGTCCTGTGAGCAATGCCCTTTTTACCAAAGTCCTGTACATAAAAAAATTGATTTACTGCTTTGTTATTGGCATCTTAGGAAGCAATAGCTAGTACATTTTAGAACTTTGTTTTCTCCTATTGATCTGCAAGAAGGACAAGAGTTCTTATTAGAGATGAGCGAATTTCTAAAAAATTCTGATTCGTCTGAGTCGCCGAATTTTCCGAAAAGATTCGATTCGATCCGGATTTATTCGCAGCAAATAGTGTTAAAAAACAGCTATTTCCTGGCTGCAGAGAGCCTGTATAGTGGTGTAGAACACTGTGTCTTGCAGTAACACGCAAAGGGAGTCTGTTGTAGTGAAACAATACTGTGAGTCAGTATGACACACATGACAGGCATCGCTCTTAGAATTACTGCACACTTCACTTAGGCTACTTTCACACTTGCGGTAGCCTTTTCTGTCAGGCTGTTCCGGCGGGGGAACTGCCTGCCGTATCCGTGCTACCGCAAGTCCACCGTGCCAGCGGAGCACGGCAAACATGCCGAGAAGCGGTCGGAATAAAGCTACAGCACACTGTAATTTTTGTCCAGCCGCCTCTTTGGCATGTTTGCTGTGCTGCGGCCGGACCTCCAGACCACCCCCATTATAGTGAATGGGGCCAGAGTGGACTTCCACCAGCACGGTGGACTTGCAGTAGCACGAAAAGGCTACTGCAAGTGTAAAAGTAGCCTTAGTTGGGCAGTTACGGGGCCAAAACTGACCAAATAACTCAAGTGTGAACTCAGCCTTACAGGTCGATGTTAGCGCCAGGTACAGTGCCTTGCAACCCCCCTTGACTTTTTTCGTATTTTGTTACATTACAGCCTTAAGTTCAATGTTTTGTTAATCAGAATTTTATGTGATGGATCTGAACACAATAGTCTAAGTTGGTGAAGTGAAATGAGAAAATATATAAATAAAACTATTGTTTATAAATACTAAACAGGAAATTGGCATGTGCGTATGTATTCACCCCCTTTATTAGAAAGCCCATAAAAAGCTCTGGTGGAACCAATTACCTTTAGAAGTCACATAATTAGTAAAATGATGTCCACCTGTGTGCAATCTAAGTGTCACATGATCTGTCATTACATATACACACCATTTTTGAAAGACCCCACAGGCTTCAACACCTAAGCAAGACGCATCACTGCCATGAAGACCAAGGAACTCTGCAAACAAGTAAGGGACAATGTTGTTGAGAAGTACAAGTTAGGGTTAGGTTATACAAAAATATATTTTATGATCCCCAGGAGCACCAACAAATCTATCATAACCAAATGGAAAGAACATGGCACAACAGCAAACCTGCCAAGAGATGGCCGCTCACCAAAAGAGGGCAAGGAGGGCATTAATCAGAGAGGCGGCACAGAGATCTAAGCTAACCCTGGAGGAGCTGCAGAGTTTCACAGAAGAGACTGGAGTATCTGTACATAGGATGACAATAAACCGTATGCTCCATAGTTGGGCTTTATGGCAGAGTGGCCAGAAGAAAGCCATTACTTTCAGCTAAAAACAAATAGGCACATTGTGAGTTTGCGAAAAGGCCTGTGGGACACTCCCAAAATGTATGGAGGAAGGTGCTCTGGGCTGATGAGACTAAAATTGTACTGGCAGCATCATTCTGGTGGTGGCAGCATCATTCTGTGGGGATGTTTTTCAGCAGCCGGGACTGGGAAACTGGTCAGAGTTCAGGGAAATATGGATGGTGCTAAATACAGGGATATTCTTGAGCAAAACCTGTACCACTCTGTGCGTGGTTTGCGGCTAGGATGGAGGTTCACCTTCCAGCAGGACAATGACCCCAAACACACTGCTAAAGCAACATTTGAGTGGTTTAATCCCTTAAGGACATGGTGTCCTGGTACTTAAGGACACATGATGTACCAGTACGTCATGTGTACTACTGATCACCGCTGCACAGTGCAGTGTGATCGGAACAGAGTGCCTGCCGAACTTTGTAACAATGCCTAGGGGGGGTCCTGCGGAGACGCCACCAGGTGGAGCAAGGGGACTGCCATGCCAGGGACCCTGTGGCCCACACTAGTACAAGCAGCTCTGATACTTGTACTAGTTTTCCAGCCCACCAGATAAGTTCACCTGAGCCCTACCAGTGAACTTGGATGGTGTACCCCAGATGATTTTCAGCCCGTGATTCCTGATTTTGTTGGTCAACCAGGAATCCAGATTCCCACAGTGGGCTTTACTGAATATGACTATTGTAGTCTTTTTTTCAGTGACCCCTTTGTGAATCTGATGGTGGAGTAAACGAATCTGTACGCCCAACAGTTCATTACTCAACACCCGGGCTCTTTTTTGGCTAGGTCCAGTGACTGGACGCCGGTCAGTGCCGCCGAGATGAGGATATTTTGGGGCCTCATGCTGAACATGGGCCTAGTCAAAAAACATTCTGCCAGGCTGTACTGGAGTGGGGATGTCCTCTACTAGACCCCACTTTACAGTACGGCCATGACACGCTCCCGGTTTGAGGCCATGCGGAAATGCCTGCATTATGCAGATAATGCAGCATGTCCCCCCCAAGGTGATCCTGCCTATGACCGCCTGTACAAAATCAGGTCGGTCATCGATCACTTCGGGGCCAAATTTTTGGAAGCCAATGTACCTGGAAGGGAGGTCGCGGTTGATGAATCTCTCATTGCTTTCAAGGGGAGACTCATTTTCTGCCAGTATGTTCCCTCCAAGCGGGCAAGGTATGGGGTGAAGCTGTACAAACTTTTTGTGAGAGTACCTCAGGGTACACTTACAAGTTTTGTGTGTACGAGGGGCGAGATTCCCGTATTGAACTCCCAGAATGTCCCCCCACTCTGCGTGTTAGCGGGAAACTTGTGTGGGACCTTATGCACCCACTTCTAGATAAGGGTTACCACCTGTACATGGATAACTTTTATACTAGTATCCCCTTGTTCCAGTCCCTCGCCGCCAGATCCACGTCCGCTTGTGAGACCGCGTGGAAAAATCAACGAGGCTTCCCTACCCACCCCCTCCAGGTGAGACCCGTGCCCTTACCAGTGGAAACCTGTTACTGGTCAGATATAAGGACAAGAGGGATGTCCTTGTACAGACCACAATTCATGGTAACGGCATCACCCCTGTCCCTGTGCGAAGTACCACGGCAACGGTCCTCAAGCCCAATTGTATCGTCGACTACAATCGGTATATGGGAGGAGTTGATCTCTCTGATCAAGTCCTCAAGCCATATTACGCCATGCGCAAAACCCAGACATGGTACAAAAAGTTGCGGTCTACTTGGTGCAGGTTGCCATGTGCAACTCTTTTGTACTGTTCCAGTGCTCTGGCAACACAGGGAAATTCCTGCAGTTCTATGAGGCAGTCCTCAAGACCCTGATCTTTTCTGACCGGGAAAGAACAGAACGGAGTACCTCGGGAACTAGAGGCGCCCGGATCGTCCCTGGCCAACACTTTCCAGGTGTGGTCCCCCATACTGGAAAGAAGGGACGGACCCAAAAAAGGTGCAGAGTGTGTCACAGGAGGGGGATACAGAAGGACACCACCACTCAGTATGACACGTGCCCCGATCATCCAGGCCTCTGCATTATTGGTTGCTTCAGGAAGTACCACACTTCCATGGAGTACTAAATTTATTATCCCCTTTTCCATTTAGCCACTGATTATCGGATAAAAACTATGGTTCTCAGACTTGAGACACCCCAAAAAATTTTTTTTTTCAAAAATGATAGTTTGTAAAACTAAAATAATTTTAAAAAGTAGACAAATTAGGTATCGCCGCATCCGTAATAATCTGCTCTATGAAAATACCCCATGACCTAAAATGAACATGGTCAAAAAAAATAATTAAAAACGGTGCCAAAACAGCAATTTTCTGGCAAATTTTCCGTTTTAATCCATTTTTTCCAATAACAAAGCAAGGGTTAACAGCCAACTAAAACTTAAAATGTATTTCCCTCATTCTACAGTTTACAGAGAACCCCATATGTGGTCGCAAACTGCTGTATGACCAAATGGCAGGGCGCAGAAGTAAAGGAACGCCATATGGTTTCTGGAAGGCAGATTTTGATGGCCTTTTTTTTTTTTACACCATGTCCCATTTGAAGAACCCCTGAGTAGAAACTCCATAAAAGTGACCCCATCTAATAAACTACACCCCTCAAGGTATTCAAAACTTATTTTACAAACTTTGTTAACCCTTTAGGTGTTCCTCAACAGTGTATGGCAAATGGAAATTAAATTTCAAAATTTCTATTTTTGGTAACCTTGCGTTACAAAAATGTAATATAGAGCAACCAAAAATCATATGTACCCTAAAAATAGTCCCACCAAAACTGCCTTCTTATCCTGTAGTTTCCAATATGGGGTCATTTTTTTCTGGAGTTTCTACCCCAGGGGGGCATCAGTGGGGTTTTAAATGGGACATGGTGTAGATAAACCAGTCCAGCAAAATCTGCCCTCCAAAAAACGACACGGCGCTCCTTTCCCTCTACGCCCTGCCACGTGGCCATACAGTAGCTTACGTCCACATATGGGGTGTTTCTGCAAACTAAAGAATCGGAGCAATAAAAATTGGGTTTTGTTTGGCTTGTAACCCTTCCTTAGTTACTGGAAAAAATGGATTAAAATGGAAAAAAATCTAAATTCTTAAATTTTAGCCCCATTTGCCATTAACCCTTGTGAAACACCTAAGGGGTTAATGATGTATGTAAAATCAGTTTTGAATACCTTGAGGGTGTAGTTTCCAAAATGGGGTCACTTTTAGGGAGTTTCTACCATAGGGGGGCTTCAAATGGGACATGGTGTAGATCAGTGGTGCCCAACCATTTTTCATCCGAGGGCCGCACTAGATTTGGTATAAATTTCGCGGGCCGGAACCAAGTAGCTTTCCTAGAAAGAAATGCCCCTGTGAGGAGTACGTGTTAGCATAACTACTGTGAAGAGGGCACATATCTGGCCATTATTGCTGTGAGGGGGCACGTGAGATTATTACTACTGTGAAGAGCGAACATATCTGGCCATTATTACTGTGAGGGGGCACGTGTGCATTACTACTGTGAAAGGGGCACATATCTGACATAACTACTGTGAGGGGGCACATTCCTGGGCATAACTACTGTGAAGAGGGCACACATTGGGGCATAACTACTGTGAAGAGGGCACATATTTGGGCATAACTACTGTGAATAGGGCACATATCTGGCCATTATTGCTGTGAGGGGGCCAGATATACAGTAGTTATGCCATATATGTGCCCTCTTCACTTTAGTAATGCCTCCTCACAGCAATAATGGCCCGGTATGTGCCCTCTTCACTGTAGTAATGCCCAGGTATGTGCCCCCTCACAGTAGTTATGCCAGATATGTGCCCTCTTCACTTTTGTAATGCTCACATGTGCCTCCTCACAATAATAATGGCCAGATATGCTCACGTGTGCCCCCTCACAGTACTATTGCACACATGTGCCCCCTCACAGTAATAATGGCCAGATATGTGCCCTCTTCACTTCAGTAATGGTCACACGTGCCCCTTCACTGCAATAGTGGCCAGATATGTGCCCTCTTCATGTTAGTAATGCTCACACATGCCCCCTCACAATAATAATGGCCAGATATGCTCACGTGTGCCCCCTCACAGTACTATTGCACACATGTGCCCCCTCACAGTAATAATGGCCAGATATGTGCCCTCTTCACTTCAGTAATGGTCACACGTGCCCCTCACTGCAATAGTGGCCAGATATGTGCCCTCTCCATGTTAGTAATGCTCACACATGCCCCTCACAGGGGTATGTGATATATGCATGTCTGTGTATGATGTATGTAGTGCAGCGTGTGATGTATACATGTGTGATGTATGTAGTGCAGTGTGTGATGTATACATGTGTTTGTATGTAGTGCAGAATGTGATGATCACACACTGCACTACATACATCACACATGTATACATCACACACATGTATACATCACACACTGTACTACATATATTCCACACATGTATACATCACACACTGCACTACATACATCACACATGTATACATCACACACTGCACTACATACATCACACATGTATACATCACACACTGCACTACATACATCACACATGTATACATCACACACTGCACTACATACATCACACATGTATACATCACACACTGCAATACATACATTACACACATCGATACATTACTTACATTACTGTGATGTCACCTTCTTCCGCAGGTCCCTCTTTTTGCCTGGGATGTAGGCTTCGGAACCTCCGCTGCCATGCTTTAGCCACCACCGGAGCTGCCCCTCTTCCTTTAATCTCCCGCCGCTTCCCTACTGCAGGCACTCTCCGGCGCCCTCCCAGTCCAACCAATAGCAAAGCTCCTTGCTGCCTGGAGCTTTGCTATTGGCTATTGCAGGTACAGGCAGCATCGCTTTGCTGCCTGTGCTGTTTGCAGCGCACCTTGCACTGAAAAAATGAGGGAAAGGTTCGGGTACTGTGCGGGCCGCATGACACGGCTTCGCGGGCTGGATTTGGCCCGCGGGCCGTAGGTTGGGCACCACTGGTGTAGATAAACCAGTCCAGCAAAATCTGCCTTCCAAAAACAAACACAGCGTTCCTTTCCCTTTACGCCCTGCCGGGTGGCCATACAGTGGTTTACATCCACATATGGGGTGTTTCTGCAAACTACAGTATCGGGGCAATAAAAATTAGGTTTTGTTTGGCTGTTAACCTTTGCTTAGTTACTGGAAAAAATGAATTCAAATGGAAAATTTGTGAAAAAAATCAAAATTCAGAAATTTTAGCCCTGTTTGCCATTAACTCTTGTGAAACACCTAAAGTGTTAAAGACGTTTGTAAAATCAGTTTTGAATACCTTGAGGGGTGTAGTTTCTAGAATGGGGTCATTTTTGGGTGGTTTCTATTATGTAAGCCTCACAAAGTGACTTCAGACCTGAACTGGTCGCTAAAAAGTGTGTTTTTAAAAAATCTCTGAAAAATTTCAAGATTTGCTTCTAAACTTCTAAGCCTTGTAACGTCCCCAAAAAAAAATGGCATTCCTAAAATAATCCATACATGAATTAGACATATGGGGAATGTAAATTAACAACTTTTTTTGGCGGTATTACTATGTGTTATAGAAGTAGAGAAATTGAAACTTGGAAAATTGCTTATTTTACCAAATTTTCGTTAAATTTGGTATTTTTTTATTAATAAAAATGAATTTTTTTGACATTTTACCAGTGTCATGAAGTACAATATTTGACGAAAAAACATTCTCAGAATGGCCTAGATAAGTAAAAGCGTTTTAAAGTTATTCGCACATAAAGTGACACTGGTCAGATTTGAAAAAAATGGCCTGGTCCTTAAAGGGAACCTGTCACCTGAAACAGCGGTCCTAAACCGCCGGCAGGACCTTCAAGAGTACAGCAGTGGGATTCTGAGCACATATATCTTACTAAATTCCGATGCAGCAGTAGTAAGAAAATCGATCTTTAATCCCCGGCTGGTGCGACTCTCTGCCCAGGCTTGAAGTCAAGGGGGCAGAGGCCTTCTGGCTTCAAGTCGCGGTGACCACGCCCCCTTCCCGGCCCCTTCACTGTGACTGACAGCTGGCTGTTCTGAGAAGCCAGCCGCATAAGCACTGTCAATGGGTGGGAGAACAGCTTGAGAAGTCCACAGAGTGGCCCACTGACATAGTGGGGAGGTGGCAGCAGCAACAGCATGAGGAGACCACAGAGTGGCCCATTTACATAGTATTGCGATGGTAGCAGCATGAGGAAGCCACAGAGTGGACTAGTTACATAGTGCTGAATTAGCTGCAGCATGAGGAGGACACAGACTGTCAAGGTGACATAGTGTGGAAGTGGAAGCAGCAGCAGCATTAGGAAGCCACAAAGTGGCCCAGTGACATAGTGTTGATTTAGCAGCAGAATGAGGAGACCCCAGAGAGTGGCAAGGTGACATAGTGTGGAGGTGGCAGCAGCATGAGGAGGCCACAGAGTGGCAAGGTGACATATTGCGGAGATGGCAACGGCAGCAGCATGAAAAGGCCACAGAGTGGCACAATGACAGGAGGTGGCAGCAACAGCATGAGGAGACCTGAGTGGTGGCGTGGCAGCAGTATCAGGACACCAGAGAGTGACCCGGTGACAGAGTGGGGAGGTGGGTGGCAATAACAGTAACCCCCGATGATGGTGGGTGTAAGAAGGAGCACTTAGCTTCAGATGTGTGGCATCAGGCAGGTGGCAGCTTGAGAATAGTAGCTGAGGCAGGTAGCCAGAAGAAACCGGTCTCTTTTGTCAAGGTTTGGGTGAGGCAGCATGGATGATCTAATCTAATGCATCAGGCATTTGTGGGTGGAAATCCTGGCTGATCCACACCTGATTCATCCTGACAAAGGTCAGTCTCCCCAAATTTTGGGTGGACAGGCGAGTTCTCCTTGGGGTAACTATGGCCCCCGACGCACTAAACAACTGACTACATAGGATGTCTCTATAGTAGTTCAGTTTGTCCTCTCTATAAGCAGGTGTAAAAAGGCCCCCATTTTGGACCGGTAGCAAGGGTCCAACAAGGTGGAGAGCCAGAAGTCATCCCTCTGACGAATGTTGACAATTTGGCTGTCACTACCCAAGCAAGTGAGCATGCAGCAGGCCGTTTGCGCAAGTGACTCGGAGGTACTCCCTTTTTTTTCATCTCCACTGCATACTGCCACGGTGTGCCTGGGTCATCTCCCTCTTGCTCCTCTGGCTACTCCTGCCTCTCTTCTCCTGTCACCTGTGTAGAAAAACCACCCATTTTGCTACACATTGCTTGTGCTCCAATGTCCTCCTCCTCCAGTTAAGCCCCCACAGGGCTCATGTGTCAGAGAGATGTAGGCACCACGTCTCCAGTCCCCTGACCAGCCAGATATACCAGCATCTGTTCCAGGATATGAAGCAGTGGAATGACATTGTCCATACCATAGTCCTGGCGACTGACAAATAACGTGGCATCCTCAAAGGGCCCGAGCAAATGGCAGGTGTCACGCATGAGCTGCCACTGGCTGACATCGAAGTTACACAGGGGAGTACTCCTGTCCGCTTTGATCATCAAGAAATCGTTTATGGCCTTTCCCTTTTCGTATAGTCGGTCCAACACGGTGGAATTCCAACGGATTGAAACGTCGCATATAAACCTATGTTGAGGGACCCCGTTCTGCCGCTTCAGCTCAAGGAGGGTGTGCTTGGCGGTGTATGAGTGGCTGAAGTGCAGGCAAAGTTTCCTGGCCATTTTTAGGATATCTTGCAGATGGGTGGAAGACTTCAGAAACTGCTAGACAACCAGATAGAACACGTGCGCAATGCAGGGCACATGGCTCAACCCTCCTTGACGCAGCACCGACACCATGTTTTTCCCGTTCACCATGGTTCCAATTTTGAGTTGTAATGGAGAAAGCCAGGATTCAATTTCTTGATGAAGGACACAGAGCAGTTCCTCCCCTGTGTGACTCCATTCGCCCAGGCAAACAAGGTGTAGAACAGCATGACACCGCCGTGCCCTGCACATGTGGTATGCTGGAGGAGCACTGTGAATTGTCCCTGCAGTGGAGGCAGAGGACACGTGAAGGTTGGGGAGGCAGAAGCGGACATTGTCACAGGACCAACGGCGTTAGAACGTGGAGATGGAAGTGGCGTCACCTGGCCAAGTTGCTAGTTTGGCTGGGCAGGAACCACATTCACCCAGTTGGCCATAAAGGACATATATCCTTGACCGTAGTAACAGCTCAACATGTCGGCGCTGCTATGCACTTTGGCAGACACTGGCAGGCTCAAAACTGGCCCACCTTCTGTTCTACATATTTGTGCAGGTCTGGTACTGCTTTTTTGCAAAGAAATGTTGGCTTGGGACTCTCCACCTTGGCTCAGCACAAGTCCACGAGTCCACCACTTGGACTGCAGCACCAGCAACTTGGCAAGGAGCATGTTCAGCTTCTGCGCCGTTGGATGAGTGCACACATACTGTTGTCTCTTGGCAATCGCTTCGGGGATCGATTGCTAACGGAATGACTGACGAGGAGTAGGAGGGCGAGGAGCAGGAGCATCAGGACCGGTAGATGATGGGAAGGACAGACAGCTCCCTTCGGCTAAGGTGGTGGAGCCTTGACTGCCTGAAATGAGGTGCGTGCCACTGGGTGATGCAGCGGTTGCTGCGGCAGGCTGGCCCACCACATTGGAGTGACAGTTCTCCCAGGCCACTTTAAGGTGACGCTGCATATGTTGACGCAGGGCCATGGTGCCATGCTTCCCCTTCTGCCCATAGATTCTGCAAATGGCCATGTTCACCTCCTCTGGCGGCTTAACAAAAAACTGCCACACCGCCGAATAGGTGATTTTACCCCAAACACTCCACACTGACTGACTGCTACCGACGCTGCCTCCGTAAACCCCTGCACCTCTACTTTCCAGGCAGGTAGGATAGTGCAAATAGGTTGGTCTACACTGGGCATGTTTGGCTCCCGACCTCCCACTGCTGCCACCCTGCTGACTCCCAGCCATGCTACCGACTTGCTGGCTCCGCTGCTGCCTCATGCACAAGCTGCCACCCTCTTCTCCCGATGTTGATGAAGCCCCTTTCGACAGGACCCCAATTGCAATCGGCTATATCATCATCGAGTACTGTCTGCACATCACTGATGTCCTCTTCAACAGTCTCTGAGCCAGGAGCCTGACGGCTCGCAACACCAGCTCCCACGCCACTCTCCTTATCACTAGTTACCCGCCTACTGGCGGAAGCGGCGGATGTCTCCTCCACTTCTTGGCTGGCCAGTAGCTGCTGACTGTCCTCTAGTAGCTCGTCCTCTCTGTATAGTGGAGCTGAGGCCACAGCATATAATACTTCTCTGGCTGAGTTAACAGAAAAGGACAGAGGCAGGTTGAGGACAGGAGAGAGCACAGGGCCTGCTCCCGGTCCATGCCAACTAAGGGTTGTGTCTGACGAACCCACCGACTCTTGGCTGAGGGTGTCTGATGTCACTTGGGACAAAGTGGATGACTGAGTCAACCATTCAATAACCGCTGGGTTGCTGGTCAAGACACGACCTCTAGCTGACACTGGGTGCTCAGACCTCTGGATGTGACCCCTGCTGCTATGCTCCCTTACTCTGCTGCGACCTGTGCCTGCACCAGAAACATTTAGGCCTCTGCCCCTCCCCTGTGCAGGGCCTGCCATTCTCTGTCTGACATACGGTTACATCAAATAAGTAAATAAAATGGAAAATAATACACCCCAAAAAAGGTTGTCATTTTGTCACTTCGCCACACAACAGCAAATAATACTTTTTTTTGCCACTAATACATGCCAAAAAGGGCTGTAAATTTCTCACTTCACCAATCACCACACAACGGGTAATAAGCCTGTTTTTTTCCCCACTAATACATGCCAAAAAGGCTTTAGAACATATAACTGCACCCCTTATCGGCAAATAATACATTTTTTTGCCACTAACACACACCATAAAGGGATGTAATTTTCTCACTTCAACACACAATGGCAAATAATAGTTTTTTGTGCCACTAATACACGCCAAAACAGCTTTAGAACATATAACTGCACAGCTGAATGACAAATAATTAGAGATGAGCGAATTTCTCAAAAATTCGATTCGCCGGTTCGACGAATTTTGGGGGAAAAATTTGGTTCAATCCGAATTTGTTCGCGGCAAATTTCCTTAAAAATCGCTATTTCCTGGCTGCAGAAAACCTTTACAGTGGTGTAGAACACTGTGCCTTGCAGTAACACGCATAGGGAGTCTGCTTTTGTAGGGAAATAATACTGTGAGTCCGTATGACATGCAGATGACAGGCGTCGCTCTTAGAATCACTGCACACTTCACTTATTTGGGCAGTCACGTTGCCAAAACTGACCAAATAACTCAAGTATGAACTCAGCCTTACAGATCGATGTTAGTACCAAGAACAAGCGCATTCATTTTACACCCTCGTCAGCTGATTCCACATAGATGTCTACAGAACCTGTTCTATTAAACGCTTCACTTATACAAGTAGAGCCAGAGTGGAGAGGGTGTCAACAGTAAGTTTGTGTTGACATCACTGATTATTTTGGCCTTCCTCTGATCCGTCAGAACAATAACCCCCAAAAAAACTGATCCTGTCTGTGGAGAACCCGCCTTCACTCGGTCAGAATTTGGTCAGTAATCCATCAGTATTGCTAATGCCAAAAAAAAACAGGAGTGGATCCAAAACAGAGATGACAAGTGAATGGAATATTTGCATGTCTTCTGTGTTTTGTACCCACTTCTGCTTTTGGCTACCAAATTACAAGTAAATCCTTTTTTGTTTGAAAGGGGGAGAAAAAAAAACTTTATTTAACAAACACGACATTAACACACATAAAATATACAACACAGAAGGAGAAAAATCACAAGATTTAAAAGACAAACTGAAAAAAAAAGTGCTTCATCAACAAGAATGGATTGACCACTAGTGTCAGGGTGACCATGATGGTAATGCATATTGATCATGAAATGTATGGGGTTATGGCTGATAACTGGAGGACAGTCCAGCAAGCAAGCCGACTCATTCCTTGACGAGCTGAGTTGCTGATAAGTGGATTCTAAAGTGTCTGAAGAAATGCAAGTAAGACATTGGAATAAATTGTCCACTTCCTCCAATGTAACCTCGTCCTTTGATTTATGAATATAATTCCATAAAGTCTTGAGGTCCTCTGCGTGCATGGCATAAGAAATGTCCATACAGGGTTCGACGGGCACATAGAAAACAAGCTCTGTGGTCGACACTGATCCAGACACGTCATACCTGTTACACATCGCTGCTATCCATGTAAGGTTCTGAGAACTGATCACCAGCTTACCGAAACAACAGTCAAAGTTTCTTTGGAACCACGTCTAGCCATCAATAGTGATGAGCGGCAGGGGCAATATTCGAATTTGCAATATTTTGCGAAAATGTGGTAGAATATTCGTCATCTATTTGCGAATATTTGTATTCGAGAATATTCTCTTTATTGGGAAAAATTGGCAATGTAAAAATCGCATATTGCGAATTCGTAACGTGAAATACAGGCGTGGGTCACTTTGCCTACATTTTTCAAGCTAGAAGTTTCGTGAGTTTATCCTGAGACTGGAGAAAATGGTTGGCATGGCAGAACATTACACTGTGGAATACAGAAGACGCTCAGCACGAACAAACACCGGACTTAGAACCCTGCAGCAAGGAGTAAAGGAGAACACAGCCAGCAAGAGAAGTAAGGTACTGATCGATATCGAGTGTACTAGTTGGTGTAGTGATTACTCAACTCAGCAGGAAAGAAGGTTTCCAAGTAGTGCAGAGCAAGCGCGATATTTGAATAGTTATTTGTATGCATGCTCAGTAAGTGACTGCAGGGACACGGCCTTGCAGTGATATCGCTGCTAAACTATCGGAATTAGCGCCAGGGGACCTCTATTTATTGTCTGAACTATAGTCCAAGTAGTGTCTGGTTGTCACTACCAGAGCTTTGAGATGTTCTCACAGCTCTGTTTCTCCACCCCTGTGATGATGTCACTACTAGAGCTTGGAGGAGTTCTCTCTGCTCTGTTTCTCCGCCCCTGTGATGAGGTCTTTACTTTCTGTTTCCTTACTCCCAGCTGTCCCTCCTGTGGTTGATTGCTCTGCCTTTAAATCACCCCTCCTCCGTTGCAGGGTGCGGATTATACTTTTTCATTTGAGCTGTATCTCTCGCTTGAGTATCTTCAATTGTGTGATATCTGTTCACTGGACCTGTGTTCTGCTGAAGCAAGTACTTCGGATATTGTTTGCTGACTTTGGATCTGTCTTCACTCCTGCTGCAGCTCCTTCAGTTAAGTGTGCAGACATTGTGTTTTTCTGTTTGTTTGCTGACTGGATCCGAGGTGACCCCGGTTCCGTCCATATACTGAGCAGGGCACCGGTGGTCGTGCCCCTTCCACTATTGTAGGGGTTACAGTGGTCATCAGCCTTAGGTACGTGGGCATGTCTCGATCCACCATCTGGATCTGGACATGGGCTTAGCAGCATAGGGAGAGCTTTTAGGGTCTGACAGGGTTCACCCTTTATGTTCCCTAGTTTGGGTCCGGTCAGTAGCTAATTCACTGTGTATGCTCTTGTTGCTTACATACAGCCGTGACACTGGTCTTGACTCTACAATGCAGGATTCCCAAGTCCTGCTTCTGGATTCCAAAAGTTCAAGTAGCTTAACTCCTGGTGCAAGGCCCAGGAAAACAGAGACAAGTCTGTCTCCTAGACTCCTCTCCTTCCTCAACTCCTCTCCTATCTAACTTCCTGTGGCTGACCTATATAAAGGGTGTTATAGAAACCTCTAGTGTTGTTAGTGTGTAATGCATTTTAACAGCCTGTAGTAGGAATTTAGCAGCGTTGGCAAAGGAAAATACAGTAATTAGTGCAAGATCATATCAAAGGGCATATAGCAATTTGGAGTGGCCCATACACACATAAGTGGGATATTACAAGAGCCATTTTTTTTTTTTTTTTTGGGGTGATTGTCTTAGGTAGAGTCTCATTTTTTGCGAGATTAGATGACTGTTTGGTATGATTTTGGTGTGTGTATCACTTTTTGATCGCTTGGTATTACACTTTTTGTGATATAAGGTGACAAAAAATAGCTTTTTTTTACACCCTTTTTATTAATATTTTTTGCCACATAATATGTTTCCCAGGAGGATTCTTTCCTTTTTCTTTGTATTTTTTTATATTTTATATTATATTTAGGGAAGAGCGAATCGAAATCTGATGAAACATCCAAAGTCGATTTGCATAAAACTTTGTTCTAATACTGTACATAGCAGGAGCTCTGTATAGTATTAGTATGTATTAGCTCGATTATCCGAAGTTATCTCGTGAAACTTCAGTAACTTCATAAATTAATTTGTACTGTAAAGATCGTTTCCGAACTCAGGTTTGGTTCCAAGGTACCACTTGGAACCGAATCCAAGATTTGGGAAATAGTTTTACAGTACAATTATTATGAAGTTATACCAAGTTTGCGAGATAACTTTGGCTCATCGGAGCCAAAACATTCTATACTATACAGAGCTCCTGCTATGTTCAGTACTATAACTAAGTTTTATGTGAAATGATTCGGATGTTTCATCCAAAGTCGATTTGCTCATCCCTGATTATATTGGGTTTATTGGGTTTTCAAAAATGTTTTATTTTATTTTTAGTTTCTAACCTTTTTAATATATTTTTCCACATAATTTATCACCAAGAGGTCACTAAAGACCTTTGGGAAGACAATTAGACTTTTCTTATTGCACTATTTCCACTGAAATTGGGCATCAAACGAGCCCTAGTTACAGGGAAACCAGCCTACTGGGGGTTTGTACAAGGTAGAGCTGATTAGGTCTACATCGTTGAAATGACAGGTTAGATAGTATGCTATTTCTATAGAGCAGGTTGTTACGGATGCGACAATACCAAAAATGACTACTTTTTGGGGGGTTTTGTTTCAGTTTGACAGAATAAAGCATGAAACAAAAATTATTTTTTTTAGTGTCTCCACATTCTGAAAGGCATATTTTTTTTTTTTTTTGAGCGACTGTCTTATGTAGGGGCTCATTTTTTGCGGGATGAGATGGCGGTTTGATTTGTATTATTTTGGGGTGCATATGACTTTTTGATCGCCTGCTATTACACTTTTTGTGAAGTAAGGTGACAAAAAATTGCTTTTTTGACAATGTTTTTATTTTTTATGTTTATGGAGTTGACCTAAGTGGTTAGGTCGTGCTATATTTTAATAGAGCAGGTCCTTACGGACACGGCGATACCTAATATGTATACCTTTTTTATTTATTTAGGTTTTACACAATAATATCCTTTTTGAAACAAAAAAAAACATGTTTTAGTGTCTCCATAGTCTGAGAGCCATATTTTTTTCAGTTTTTAAGCGATTGTCTCAGGTTGGGTATAATTTTTGCGGGATGAGGTAACAGTTTGATTGGCACGTTTTGGGGGGTCATATGACATTTTGATCGCTTGCTATTACACGTTTTGTGATGTAAGGTTACAAAAAAATGGCTTTTGTTGGCTAGTTTTTATTAAAAAAAATTTACAGTGTTCACTTGAGGGGTTAGGTCATGTGATATTTTTATAGAGCAGATTCTTACGGACGTGGAGATACCTAATATGTCTACTTTTTAGTTCTTTTTTTACATTTAACACTAAAAAGCATTTTTGAAACAAAAAAATCATGTTTTAGTCTAAGAGCCATAGTTTTTTACTTTTTGGTCAATTGTTTTAGGTAGGGGCTAATTTTTGCGGGATGAGATGGCGGTTTGATTGGTACTTTTTGGGAGGCATACGCCTTTTTGATCGCTTTGTAATATACTTTTTGTGACGTAAGGGGCCAAAAATGGCTTATTTACACCATTTTTTTTTTTTTTTTTTTAATGGGGTTCACCTAAGGGGTTCGGTCATGTGATATTTTTATAAAGCAGGTTTTTACGGACATGGCGATACCTAATATGTGTACAGTATTTTATGTTTTTCATTTTTATTCAGTGATATGTGTTTTCTTTTATTTTCACTTTTTTCACTTTTTTACATTTTTTTTTTACCTAGACCCACTTGGTTCTTTTAGATCCAGTGGATCTGGGCCTATAAAATACAGTAAGCACACTATATAATGTACTTAATGTATTTTTTTTTTTACTTTAGAAAGCCTGAATAGACCTGCCTATCACCCGCTGCCAGAAGGGAGCAGCGGGTGATGGGGAGGGAGCTCCCTCCCTCTGTGACCCCATCCTGTCGGGGGGCTGCATAGGCACGGCAGCCCCTCGATGGGAGAGGAGGGAGGAGCTCCTATTAACCCTCTTCCATACCGCGGTCCGTACGGGCCGCGGTATGGAAGAGGTTAAACTGCTGACATCTGCAGCACAGATGTCAGCAGTTTATAGCAGGGGGTCAGCAATGTGCTGACCCCCTGCTATACCCACTAGACACCAGGGAATTCTTTTTAAAGGAGGCGGGCGGGGGATCGCAATTGCGATCCCGCCTGCCGCACCGCCCGCCTCCCGCGCCTGCAGCCCGCCTCCCGCCACAGAAATAGCGCTGCCACAACCCCCCCCCTGCACAGCCCCCCAACCAAATCAGCAAGAGGGCTGCAGGGGGGAAAGGGGTCAAAAGGTTTAAAAATGGACATTTGACTAGTCTGATCCTCGCGGTCACAGACCGCGGGGATCAGACAAGTCAGAAATCGCTGCAAACCGCAGGTCTGAATCGACCTGCGGTTTGCAGCCGATATGGGGCCACCATTCATGGCCTTTCTACACGTTTTTAACGGCCGTGAGACGGGTGCCTTCCTGTCAATCGGCCGTTAAAAACGGTCCCATTGATTTCAATGGGTCCGCAGGGCCGTGAAAACGGCCAGAAATAGGACATGTCCTATTTTTGGACGGACGCTATTCACTGGCCGTTAAAAGAATGGCCATGTGAATAGCTCCATAGACTTACATTGGTGGTAAAAATGGCCGTGTGACAGCCGTTACTTAGACGGCCGTCACACGGCCATTTTTCACTGTCGTGTGCATGAGCCCTTACTTTCTGTTTCCTTCCTCCCAGCTGTCCCTCCTGTGGTTGATTACTCTGCCTTTAAATCACCCCTCCTCCGTTGCAGGGTGCGGATTATACTTTTTCATTTGAGCTGTATCTCTCGCTTGAGTATCTTCACTTGTGTGATATCTGTTCACTGGACCTGTGTTCTGCTGAAGCAAGTACTTCGGATATTGTCTGCTGACTTTGGATCTGTCTTCACTGCTGCTGCAGCTCCTTCAGTTAAGTGTGCAGACATTGTGTGTTTCTGTTTGTTTGCTGACTGGATCCGAGGTGACCCCGGTTCCGTCCATATACTGAGCAGGGCACCGGTGGCCGTGCCCCTTCCACTATTGTAGGGGTTACAGTGGTCATCAGCCTTAGGTACGTGGGCATGTCTCGATCCACCATCTGGATCTGGACATGGGCTTAGCAGCATAGGGAGAGCTTTTAGGGTCTGACAGGGGTCACCCTTTATGTTCCCTAGTTTGGGTCCGGTCAGTAGCTAATTCACTGTGTATGCTCTTGTTGCTTACATACAGCCGTGACACTGGTCTTGACTCTACAATGCAGGATTCCCAAGTCCTGCTTCTGGATTCCAAAAGTTCAAGTAGCTTAACTCCTGGTGCAAGGCCCAGGAAAACAGAGACAAGTCTGTCTCCTAGACTCCTCACTCCTCTCCTTCCTCAACTCCTCTCCTATCTAACTTCCTGTGGCTGATCTATATAAAGGGTGTTATAGAAACCTCTAGTGTTGTTAGTGTGTAATGCATTTTAACAGCCTGTAGTAGGAATTTAGCAGCGTTGACAAAGGAAAATACAGTAATTAGTGCAAGATGATATGAAAGGGCATATAGCAATTTGGAGTGGCCCATACACACATAAGTGGGATATTACAAGAGCCATAGTTTTTTTTAGTTTTTGGGTGATTGTCTTAGGTAGAGTCTCATTTTTGCAAGGTGAGATGACTGTTTGGTATGATTTTGGTGTGTGTATCACTTTTTGATCGCTTGGTATTACACTTTTTGTGATATAAGGTGACAAAAAATAGCTTTTTATTACACCCTTTTTATTAATATTTTTTATGGTGTTCACCTTAGGGGTTAGTGCATGTGATATTTTTGCCACATAATATGTTTCCCATCAGGATTCTTTCCTTTTTCTTTGTATTTTTTTATATTTTATATTATATTTAGGGAAGAGCGAATCGAAATCTGATGAAACATCCAAAGTCGATTTGCATAAAACTTTGTTCTAATACTGTACATAGCAGGAGCTCTGTATAGTATTAGTATGTATTGACTCCGATTATCCGAAGTTATCTCGTGAAACTTCAGGTAATAACTTCATAAATTAATTTGTACTGTAAAAGATCGTTTCCCGAACTCAGGTTTGGTTCCAAGGTACCACTTGGAACCGAATCCGAATTTGAGAAATAGTTTTTTACAGTACAAATTAATTTATGAAGTTATTACCCGAAGTTTTGCGAGATAACTTTGGCTCATCGGAGCCAAAACATTCTAATACTATACAGAGCTCCTGCTATGTACAGTATTATAACTAAGTTTTATGTGAAACGATTTCGGATGTTTCATCCAAAGTCGATTTGCTCATCCCTGATTATATTGGGTTTTCCAAAAATGTTTTATTTTATTTTTTAGTTTCTTAACCTTTTTTAATATATTTTTTCCACATAATTTGTCACCAAGAGGTCACTAAAAGACCTTTGGGAAGACAATGAGACTTTTTTTTTGCACTATTTCCACTGAAATTGGGGCATCCAAACGAGCCCCAGTTACAGGGGAAACCAGCCTACTGGGGGGGTTTGTACAAGGCAGAGCTGATCAGGGTCTACTGCTAGTATGTAACATACAATGTGGACACCCCGTACAGATAGCAGCCTGTAAGTTACAAACAATGTGGTCACCCCATACACATAGCAGCTGGTATGTTACATACAATGTGGTCGCCCCGTACACATAGCAGCTGGTATGTTACATACAATGTGGTTGGCACATACAGATAGCAGCCGGTATGTTACATGCAATGTAGTCGCCCCGTACACATAGTAGCTGGTATGTTACATACAATGTGGTCAGCACGTACAGATAACAGCCGGTATGACCAAATGGAGAAGATGATGACAGAGAAGATTCACATCAGAGGAGACGTCACCTGGGACACCCTCGATGTTGGAGGTATGTGCTGCTGTATAGCAAGTCCAGTAAAATGACTTTAGTGATAGACTGTGTGCAGGGGAGGATTTAGTGCATCATAGGCCCAGGGCTATTGGCCCAACTTTGGCCCCTCCCTCTATTTTCCTCTCCTCATTCCCCATCACCATGTTTTTTTTTTCATACAGCCACGTCATAACATTAATTCATGGGTTCGTGTCAGAGGACCAGTGTTCAGTCTGGGAAATACTGCGGTAAGAGGGAGTGTATTTCACGGACTGAATATGCTCGTGTGAAATTCACCATAATTGGAGCGCCCAAATGCTACTCTAACATATCGACATTCCCCAAAAGTTAATCACTGCAGCTTTTTTGAAGGGTGGCTGCACACGGTGTGGATTATACACGTTTTTTTTCTGCGTGGATTTCATGTGAAAAAACTGAAGCCTAATACCAGCGGTGCACCTAGCCTTTCTGCTGCCTGATGCGAAAATTGAAACGGCGCCCAACCCCTCCAGCACTACTTTTTGAGCCATACTGTGATACAGTTGAATATAGAGCGATATTCCAACAGCACTGCCACTGAACTCACTTGTCTCTAGGTCTTGTCTCTAGGTCTTGCCACCTGAGGCAATTGCCTCAACTAGCCTCTTTGGTGGTGCACCCCTGCCTAATGCAGTACCAGCAAAGGGAATGAGATTTCACAAATATCATAAACACTCTGCTTTTTTTCCCTTTCTTCCTCCACGATGGCACATACTGTACGATCAGAGATGACCCTCCTCTCACCAGGTAGGGACAGGAAGCAAATAAATTAGATCTTCATCCAGCTCCGCCTCAGTGTTTTCCTGTCCCTTCCAGGTGGGGAGTAAGATAGCAGCAGCACCTCAGCAAACGCTGGTGGTTTCTGGATCTATATGTTTGATATGCAGGTCTGGGAGAAAAGACTTTTTTGATGCCTACCATGCTGGATAAGTATCAGCAGTTGCTGTACTACTTTCCAAGATGCCCGTTCCTCCTTGACGCAGGAGAAGACAGAGGCATGGTCACCCTCCAGTCTTTAGAAATCTCTGCTGCTCTGATAAGTTAACCCCAGCATGGGGGGAAAAACATCACTGCCTGTTTGTTAGACCGGTACATAAGATACCTGGTGTTACACTTCAGTGCCGGCTGCCTGCATGATACATAGTCCATCAGGTTCTGGTGTCCAGCATGGTGGCTGTGTCGCGTCTGACATTGCAGGCAGGCGGGGCGGAATCCCCCTGTGTCTGATGTAATGCGAAGGATGGGGGGGGGGAGTCTGACCCAGGGAGGCTTCTGCTAACCGTGAGTAACCGATGAACTGCTACCCCCATCGGCCCACCGTGCACCTCACGTGTCTCCCCTGCGGTCCGGCACGCCGCAATGTCGCCCTCTCATCTGAGGTCTGAAGGTGGGGGGATTAAAGCTGATTCAGTTTGGCCATGTATGTCGTTAACATGTTAACATGTCTGAAACAGGAGACATTATGGAGTCTGCCCAGGGCTCTGGAGCTGTAAGTGTGGCAGCAATTCTGAAGTCTGAGTCCTCATCCAAAAACATATGTTCCAAATGCACAGCAAATATTGCCAAAGATATTGTCCCGACCATTAAGATAGAATTAAAGGAGGTTATTAGACAAGAAATAAGAGCGGCCATGTCAGAAATGTCTGCTGGGCCTTCTGTTACTACCATAACCCCTAAATGTAGAGAAAAAAGGATAGAATATTCCTCTTTTTCGGATTCTGGTTCTTAATCAGATTCGGCGTTGCTAGACTCTGTCTCTGGCTCATCTGGTTCAGATTTAGAGTATAAAAAGTTCTTATTTTCCTCAGATGATACTAAAGAACTCATTAAAGCTGTAAGATCTACGATGAATTTGTCACATTCAATAATTCAGAGACCTGTACAAGACAAAATGCTTAGTGGGCTGGAACAGAGCAAACAAGTGTGTTTCCAGTCCATAAGAACACACACTCTATAATTAAAAGAGAATAGAAAACGAGATAGAAAGCTCTTTTTACCAAGTACTATCAGGCATAGACTTCCATTTGAGTAAGAAAATGAGGAGTTACTAAAAATGTGTCCTAAGGTAGATGTTTCATTAGCCAAGCTTTCAAAGGGCGCTAATTTGCTTCCATTTGAGGACACAGGATCATTAAAAGATCCAATGGACAAAAAGATTGATGCCTGTCTTAAAAAACCTGGGATTTGGCAGTGGCCTTATTTAAACCTAATATAGCTTCCACTTCCTAGGCTAGGTCCCTACAAAAGTGGTTAATACAGTTGGAAATTTTATTGAAAGAGAATACTCCATATAATAGACTTAAAAATCTCCTTTCCACTTCTGTTAAAAGCTGTGGATTTTCTGTCTGATGCCACGGCAGAATCAGTGAGAATAACAGCAAAAACGACAGGGTTAACCAATACAGCTAGAAGAGATCTGTGGTTTAAGTCCTGGACCGGGGATATAGCTTCCAAATTAAAACTCTGTAGTCTCCCCTTTCATGGTACTATATTGTATGGTCAGGATTAGAGATGAGCTAATTTCATATTTTGAAATTCGTTCACGCTTCGTTTGGTGGTGAAAGCAGAATTGCGTTACCACGGACAATAATGCAATTCTATGACGGAATGCATAACAGAATGCCTTGAGGCATTCCGTTATTCATTCCGTAATAATAGAGGTCTATAGGCTGAAAAACAGATGCATCCCATTTCCGTTATGCAGGGGAGTCCTCTCCTGCATAACAGAAATGGGACGGATGCGTTATGCAGGCCATAGACTTCTATTATGATGGAATGAATAACGGAATGCCTCAAGGCATTCCGTTATGCATTCCATCACAGAATTGCGTTATGGTCCGTGTTAATGGAATCCATAACACAATTCTGCCTTTACCACCTAACGAAGCGTGAACGAATTTCATAACTCGAAATTCGCTCATCTCTGGTCAGGATCTAGAGAAAATATTAGAAAAGGCCCCAGATAACAAAAAGTTGTTCCCTATTGAAAATTGGAAATGTAAATATAACCTTTCGTAAGTTCAGAAAAGGGGGTTTCTCAAGCAAAAAAGGAGAAAAGTGGAAATCTAATAGAGGTGGCAGATCTTGGGGTTTCCTCTTTATTACCAAGACAACCGATACCAGTAAACAATGACAGTGTAGAACAGGTAGGGGGAAGACTAAAGTTCTTTTTCGAAGAATGGGAAAAAAGATCCACAAGTCTGTGAATTTAAAATTTATTGAAAAACAGATATTCCATTCGTGTCTCCCCCTCACCAGTTTTTACAAAATAACCCTGATTCAAAAATATCTCCCTCTTTAAAAAGCATTAGAAGAGGGCATTCGAGACCTGCTATTAGGAAAAGTATTTTTGGCAGTTGCTCCAGCCGAATATGGTCAGGGATATTATTCAACGATTTTTCTTGTGAAAAAAACCCAGCGGGAAGCTCAGACTGGTAATAAATCTAAAAAGTCTGATCAAAGTAATAAAGTACAAAAGATTCAAGATGGAAACTATAACATCCGCAATAAATCTGCTTCAGGAGGGGGACTTCGTGGCCTCCCTGGACCTCCATGATGCATATTACCATGTTCCTATTTGCTTGAAAGATCATAAATACCTCAGACTAGCGGTGTACATGAAAGGGGAGTTGAAACACTTTCAGTTTCAGGCTCTTCCTTTCGGGTTAACCACGGCCCCTCGAGTTTTCATGAAGATAATGTTAGAAGTAGTTATGAACGGCAGGGGCAATATTCGAATTCGAGATATTTCGCGAATATTCGTTAGAATATTCGTCATATATTCGCAAATATTCATATTCAAGATTATTCTCTTAATTATGAAAAATCGGAAATGTAAAAATCGCATAATGCGAATTCGTAACGCGAAATACAGGCGTGGTTCACTTTGGCTACATTTTCCAAGCTGCTAGAGTTTATCCTGACTGAATGAAAATATTCTTCATAATTTAATTTATTTCATCTCATGCGAAAAATCGGCAATGTAATATGCGCGTTAATCGAGTAAGGGGCAGGCTGGTATAGGCAACTTTCCTATTGGATTGGCTTGCTAGAAATCGAGAAAATGTACAATATAGTGATGTATTCGTAAAAACGAATATTGGTTTGTTTTTTTCATCTGAACCCATAAGTAAATGTAATGGGTTCAGATAAAAAAAAAAAAATATTCATTTTTACGAATATATCACTATGTTCTACATATTCGCGATTTCAGCAAGCCAACACAATAGGAAAGTTGCGTATAACCCGCCCTTACTCGAGTAATACGCATATTACATTGCAGATTTTTCGCATAAGCTAAAATAAATTAAATAATGAAGAATATTCTAATTCACTACAGACTACGATATTGCAGGCAGCCTTCTTACATTGGCCCACAAGCAAGAAGCAGGCAGGTAATGGGCTCAGATGAAAAACAAACAAACGAATATTCGTTTTTACGAATATATATCACTATATTCAAAATATTCGCAAATTCTAGAAGTTGCCATATTCGAGATTAAAATTCGCTATTCGAATATTCGCGCTCAACACTAGTTAGAAGTACTGGCCCACTTAAGATGAGGAAATATTTTCATTGTTCCATATTTGGACAATCTGTTGGTGGTAAACAACTTGGCAGTTTCATTAGAGAATTCAGTCCTCCAGACATGTCAACTTTTGTATCGTCTGGGTTGGATTATAAACTGGAATAAATCCAGCCCAATTCCATCCCAGAAGCTGGTTTTCCTGGGGGTCCTGTTAGATTTTGTCAAACATAAGAAGGAAATTAAGAAGTCAGTCTTCGTCGATTCTGGGGACTCTAACAGCCTGTATCCCAGCAGTGTGTTGGGCTCAGTTTCATACAGTGTCGGACTAGAGTACCTAGGGCCCACCAGTAAAATTTACTTTGGGGGCCCACCTACGAACAGGCTGGTTGAGATGCTGGTTGAGATGCTGTACATTGAATGTATGTATGTAGTGCAGTAAATCTAATGTGTTATGTGCCACTTTTGCAGGGGGAGGGAGACTAGGGGCCCACCTTGGTCAGGGGCCCACCGGGAGATTCCCCTGTACCCCTGTGGGCCAGTCCGAGCCTAGTCTCATACCAGACCATAACACTTCAGAAAGCAATCCTAGATTCTTGAAGAATGATTCAGGAATCTCTGGAGGATCGCTTTGTAATCTCTCAGGAGGTCAATCTGTCTTTGGCCTGGTGGTAGAATACAGGGAATCCCTTGGAATTACAACCTCTTAAAAACAGTAACGACAGATGCAAGTCAGCGGGGTTAGGGGCCCAATTTTACCAAATGTCCCTTCAAGGGGAATGGTCTCAGGAACAGTCAGAATTGTCCTCCAACCTCTGAGAATTTCTGGTGGTCTAGATGGCCCTTTCAGCTTTGTCCAAAGAAATTACGGGATCAGATGTCCAATCCATCAGTCTATGCAACAGATGGCAGACAGGATTTATGGTAGGGCAGAAAATCATCTGCGCTTCCTGTCAGCAGTCCACATAAAAGACAAACTAAATACAAGAGCAGATTTTCTAAGCAGAGTAAAACTGGACTCCAAGGAGTTGTCCTTGGCTCAACAGGTGTTTTTTCAGATTGTACACAGATGGGGAAATCCGCAAGTAGACCTGTTCGCCTCAAGGTCTAATGCAAAAGTAAAATCATTATATTACCTGACCCCGGGGGATGGGGGAATAGATGTGGACAGTGAAGGTTATATTAATTGCCCCAATATGGCCAAACAAATCTTGGTTTCCATTATTAGAGATCCTATCTCTGGAGGGACCATGGCCCCAGACTCAAGGCCCAATCTTGCATCCTCAATGGGATTATCTGCATCTTGCTGCCTGGATTCTGGAAAGCTGAGACTTAAAGCTAAAGGCCTTTCAGATGGAGTAATCAATACTATGTCAACAAGTAGGAAGGATATCACGTCCAAAATACTTTCTAGGATTTGGAATAAATATCGCCTTTGGTGTAATAATGTAAAGATCCCAATTGATATATTTTTAGTTCAATCTGTCTTCCAAAAAGGGTTAAGGCCAAGTCCCTCGTGAGTTGAGGTGTCAGTTCTTAGCAGCAATATTTGATGAAAAGATTGCATTGCATCCTTGAGTGATTTGATTCTTGAAGGGGTGGATAGGTTAAGACCTAGATTGAGGTCCCTAATCCCTCCTTGGGATCTTAATATATGTAGTTCTGACCGGTCTGTCTGAGAGTCCTTTTGAACTGTTAGAGGACATTTCTATTAAACTTCTTACTCTTAAAACAGTTTTTCTTGTGGCAATTTCCTCGGCCAGAATATTAGGCCAAATTCAGGCCTTAAAAATTAAAGGGGTATTCCCATCACAGAATCACAGACAATGAGGGCATATCACTAGGACCTCTGGGACCTGCACCTACAACAAGAATGGAGCGGGGAGAGTTGTGGCTGGAGGACCTCGGGTTTCCCAGCTCTGCTCCCTGCTATTCCCATACAAGTAAATGGGAGCGCTCGGCTATTTTCAGTGGCCCCATAGAAATGAATGGAGGAAGGCTGCGCATGAGCAGTGCGCTCTCCATTACCTACCCCACCCTGTTCTCCGTGTAGGTGCGGGACCCGCACCTATCAAACAATGGGGACATATCCTAGCATTGTCTATGATGGCACAACCCCTTTAAGGATCCTTTTCTAAAGATTTTAGATGACAGAATTATTCTTAAAGGGAACCTGTCACCAGGAAATTCACTGATACACCAGGCATACTGCCCTGTACACACTGCTGAATATAATGATACCTTTCACTTAGTGATCTGTTGCTTTATTGTGGAGAAAAAGTACTTTTAATCCGTATGCTAATGAGCTGATTTCAGTCCAGGAGTTGATACGAGTCCAGCGTTTTTTTTATTCAGAGCTGTAGCCCCTCCCCTATTCACTTCAGATGTAAAAGGGGCGTGGTTTATTACATCATTCATTAATTTTAATAATTTCTGGGAAAATGAATAACAGGGGATGCTAAGGTATTATATTACTAAGGTAAAAAAAGGGGGAGGAATATACTATTGAAGTTAGTAATTATAATAAGGGCTACTTTGTTCATGGAGTGATAAACAATTATCAAAATGAATGAATGACGTAATAAACCACGCCCCTTTTACATCTGAAGAAGTGAATATGGGAGTGGCTACAGCTCTGAATAGAAAAAATGCTGGACTCAAATCAGCTCATTAGCATATGGATTAAAAGTACTTTTTCTCCACAATAAAGCAACAGATCACCAAGTGAAAGGTATTATTATATTCAGCAGAGTGAGCCCTACAGGGCAGCATGCCTGCTTTATCAGTGAATTTCCTGGTGACAGGTTCCCTTTAAGTTTGATCATTCTTTTTCCCCAAAAGTCATGATAAATTTCCGAAGACAGGAGGAAATTGTTCTTCCCTCATTCTGTGACAAATTTCTATCCACTAAAGAACGAAGGTTTAATAGTTTGGATGTCAGACGCTCGGTGATCCAATACTTGCAAATCAAAAGAATGGAAAGTACAACACAGATGTGAACAAGGCCTTACCTAGTATTCTTCTATCTGTCATTGCTAAATCATCCCACCAGCCAAGAAGGGGGCCGGGGGCCTGCAAGTGTGCTCACATGTTCTGCTTGAGCAAGCAAGGTTAGTTTCAGCCTCGTCTGTCTCTGTGGCTGACTGGTTGTTATGTTGTCTTCCCGCTCTGCATGACCCGGCTGAGCACTGTGTGCCTTGCTCCTCTGTGACAGGCCTTGGAGGTAGGGTGGCCGGACAGTCTGGTTTTTAGACTCCTGGTCCTCCTTTTTTGTGGTTCTCTTGGCGAGGGGCACAGTGGGCACTTTAAATCACTCACGTCACTGTGTGTGTTGCTTCCGGATCGAGCTCTCTGCGCGCCACACTGACGTCACACGCAGCGCTGTTCGCGCAGCGGGATTTGCAGGAACTGAGTGGAAGGATCTCTGAGGAGCGTGAGCGCAGCTGTGCTGAAGTTTTGTCTGGTCTGAAAAGTGAAAGACTGTGCTGTCTGGCGCTGCTGTTGATGTGGCCGGGCCGGGGACTGAAAGGGGGGAAGTTGTGAAACTTAAAAGGGGGGAAAAATAAGTTATAAAAAAGTCTGTGAGAGCTGGCGCTGCTGATTTTGAAAAGGGTTGAAGGTAGGAATAAACAACTACTTTGAAGAGGGAAAGGGATTAATAAATACTGTGAATCGGGGACTGCTTAAAGGGGCTAAACTACTGTGAAGGGCCTTCCTGCTGAAAGGGGTTAATAACTACTGTGAAGGTCCTTCACAGTAGTTATTAACCCCTTTCAGCAGTCCCCCATTCACAGTATTTATTAACCCCAGCAGTCCCCCCTTCACTGAAGGGGGGACTGCTGAAAGGGGTTAATAACTACTGTGAAGGGAGTACGGGCTGGCTCCAGTACACCCCTGGCCCCTCCAGAACACCCCTGGCCCCTCCACAAGTTCTTCCCCGGGGGGCCTGCGGTGGGGGCATGGCTTCACTGAGGTAGGCATGGTTTTTCAGGTTGGGGGCGTTGGGTTGAGGTCCGGATTTCTGTCGTGAAGCCAGTGGTCACCCTACTTGCATGTCAAAGCAGCAGGCAGGAAAGTTAGGCGTGCTTTCATTGGATGGACTCCTCCTCACTGCCTGGTCTTGGCTTGGTCTCTGCGCAGAAAGCTGCCGCAAAGCAGTGAGTTCTCTATCCCCTTTCTGATTGCAAGAACATGTGGGAGTAATGGGCCCCAAAGAGACGAAGGGCCCGAAACTGTTGATCCAAACAACCCTATTATGATCTGCCATTGACTGTGTGGGGAGGGGGTTGGAGAGTCGCCTTGGGCCATATACATTGGGGTTTGGGACCTGGATCTTTTGAGACCCTAGCAACACTAGTGTGTTCTAGATCCCAGGTGTGATATTTACTCTCCATGTTTGGAAGGCAGGAATAGTTGATGGTTTTATCTTCTCTTCCACTTTGTTTCTGTGTCTCCATTATAAAGAGATAAACAATTCTGTATGGATACTATTATTTAATAGTTTGGATGTCAGACGCTCGGTGATCCAATACTTGCAAATCAAAAGAATGGAAAGTACAACACAGATGTGAACAAGGCCTTACCTAGTATTCTTCTATCTGTCATTGCTGAATCATCCCACCAGCCAAGAAGGGGGCCGGGGGCCTGCAAGTGTGCTCACATGTTCTGCTTGAGCAAGCAAGGTTAGTTTCAGCCTCGTCTGTCTCTGTGGCTGACTGGTTGTTATGTTGTCTTCCCGCGCTGCATGACCCGGCTGAGCACTGTGTGCCTTGCTCCTCTGTGACAGGCCTTGGAGGTAGGGTGGCCGGACAGTCTGGTTTTTAGACTCCTGGTCCTCCTTTTTTGTGGTTCTCTTGGCGGGCACAGTGGGCACTTTAAATCACTCACGTCACTGTGTGTGTTGCTTCCGGATCGAGCTCTCTGCGCGCCACACTGACGTCACACGCAGCGCTGTTCGCGCAGCGGGATTTGCAGGAACTGAGTGGAAGGATCTCTGAGGAGTGCGAGCGCAGCTGTGCTGAAGTAGTAGCTAAGTGGTAGCTTATGGCTTTTGTCTGGTCTGAAAAGTGAAAGACTGTGCTGGCTGGCGCTGCTGTTGATGTGGCCGGGCCGGGGACTGAAAGGGGGGAAGTTGTGAAACTTGAAAGGGGGGAAAAATAAGTTATAAAAAAGTCTGCGAGAGCTGGCGCTGCTGATTTTGAAAGGGGTTGAAGGTAGGAATAAACAACTACTTTGAAGAGGGGACCGAAAGGGATTAATAAATACTGTGAATGGGGGACTGCTAAAAGGGGTTAAACTACTGTGAAGGGCCTTCCTGCTGAAAGGGGTTAATAACTACTGTGAAGGTCCTTCACAGTAGTTATTAGCCCCTTTCAGCAGTCCCCCATTCACAGTATTTATTAACCCCAGCAGTCCCCCCTTTACTGAAGGGGGGACTGCTGAAAGGGGTTAATAACTACTGTGAAGGGAGTACAGGCTGGCTCCAGTACACCCCTGGCCCCTCCAGAACACCCCTGGCCCCTTCACAAGTTCTTCCCCGGGGGGCCTGCGGTGGGGGCATGGCTTCACTGAGGTAGGTATGGTTTTTCAGGTTGGGGGCGTTGGGTTGAGGTCCGGATTTCTGTGGTGAAGCCAGTGGTCACCCTACTTGCATGTCAAAGCAGCAGGCAGGAAAGTTAGGCGTGCTTTCATTGGATGGACTCCTCCTCACTGCCTGGTCTTGGCTTGGTCTCTGCGCAGAAAGCTGCCGCAAAGCAGTGAGTTCTCTATCCTCTTTCTGATTGTTTGCAAGAACATGTGGGAGTAATGGGCCCCAAAGAGACGAAGGGCCCGAAACTGTTGATCCAAACAACCCTATTATGATCTGCCATTGACTGTGTGGGGAGGGGGTTGGAGAGTCGCCTTGGGCCATATACATTGGGGTTTGGGACCTGGATCTTTTGAGACCCTAGCAACACTAGTGTGTTCTGGATCCCAGGTGTGATATTTACTCTCCATGTTTGGAAGGCAGGAATAATTGATGCTTTTATCTTCTCTTCCACTTTGTTCTTGTGTCTCCATTATAAAGAGATAGACAATTCTGTATGGATATTCTTCTTCTTCATCGTGAACTCATTTGTTCTCTTATAGAAAGTAGAGCAGAAGCTTAATATGTAATCATGTGAGGAGACCAGTGAAATACAGCCCTGAGCAGCACATGGCTCGTCAGTGGAAATAAAACCAGGCACACAACGATATGGGGGGGAATAGAGAATTTTATTTCATTTATAATTTTATTAATGATGGGACAGATGATTTGGTGTAAATTCCAAATCAAAGTCAAGAATATGTTAGATCCATTGACTTTTATTGATTCAAGGGAAGGCGAAAAAACCCCCTGTAGGGGGAAAAATTCCTTCCCGACTCCGCTTAGGGCAGTCAGACTATTTCCCTGGATCAGATATTATTAATCCAGAGGAAGGCGAAAAAACCTCACTGAGCCTCAGCCATCAGCTTCACATGAGGAAAAATTCCTTCCCGACTCCACGCATGGCAGTCAGATTAGTCCCTGAATCAATGACTAAATAATCTGTCCACAGAAGGTTGGCCAAATTGTACTATTGATTAAGGGAATGGCTGAACTGCGGGAAGGGCAACTGTGTTGATCCACAGGAAGGCGAGAAAAAACCCCTTTATGACATTTGCCAATCTGTCCTGATCTAAGGGGAAAAACACTCCTTCCTGACTGCAAATATGGCAGTGGGAATATAGTCCCTGGATCAAATGCCCGTATACATACCCACAGTCATCCAGCGTTGATCTGTGAGATCCAGGACCAGTGTCCTTTCTCAAGTGTCTTCCAGATGTTATTTTTCTTCAGCCCAGTGCCAATTGCAGGTCCTGTTGTCCTATTTCTTCATGGTGTTTATACTGTAGGATATATGACAGGATGAATCAATACAGATACCACAAGAATGTGCTATAATATATAAAGACTGAGCGCTACATGTGAAGATGAGGGATTTTACACAACCATTTAAGGCACCATGCACACTATCAAATTTCTGATCCACATTCGATCTGCATTTTTTGCAGATTGCACGTGGACCCTTTCATTTCTATGGGCCCTAAAAAAACGAGGATGTCATCAGTTTGCTGTCCATATCAGTGTGGCTGTATATCTGTTCACAAAAAAAATAGAACATGTCCTATTCTTGTCCATTTTGTGGTCAATAATAAGTGTTTTTAAAGTAGTGGAGACGTGCAGAACAGGAAAAAGCAGGTCACATACATCCGATTTCAGTGTTTCGCGCATCTATGGTTTGTGGACCACAAAACACATACAGTTGTGTGCGGGAGGCCTAATGGTCATAAAATTGAAGCTTTATATTTGGAGCACCTTAAATCTTGACTCATTAGGAAATTCATACAACTATATAGGAACACCACTTATTTCCAGCTATATACCTGGGTCCGTTCTTCTGCCCGTCCATCTTCTCCAGGAGCTCAGGAGGACATCTTGCTCTGATGACATTAGAGCGGGTGGAGGGTTTACCGGGTGACAAATGAAAACCCTCTGAAAATGGCCTGATCTTTAGATGGTAAAGGTCCCTTCTTGGCCGCTGCTGCCTCCATTCTGTCCAGGTTGAATCGCCTGGCACAGCGTTGAGGTGTAGATGGCTATAAGCAAAAAAAAAAATTAAAAGAGGATATGATCATCACGAGCTGTCACAGACCTGATATGAAGCTTCTGGTGGTAGTACTATCACATCTAATATGATCACCTTATGTACTGTACTTATCCTCCACTATAATAAGATATAGTCTTTCTGGAGGAGTATAAAGCATCTTAAATGCCATCTTAGGGTAGTCGCCTACACTCCTTACAGAGGTCTGCCTCCGACCTGCTCCATTCAACAAGTATTTGTTATAATTACAATCATGTCTTCTTCAAAGGCATGGACTAGTGAAATCAGAATTAATAGAATAAATACTTGGAGGTGTCAGATCTGCCTGAGCAGCTTTCCCTTCTGGGCCCTCTCTATGGCATGTATATACCCTACTATGACATATGCACAGAGGTTATCATCTGGAGAGAACCCCTTTAAAAGCTTCATAAAGAATATTTGAATTTAATGGAGAATATATGTGTCAGAACAGGACCTCAAGCACGGTCCGGAACCTGACATTTTAATTCAGTAGTATTTCTCCTCCGCTACACCCTCATGTGGGTTGTGCTGCTCTTCTCCACTAAGTCATACATATAAGCTATGTATGGTGACATGCATCCCTGGATTTGGAGTTTTTTGGCCCAGTCACCTATCAAGCCCCTGACATTGAGAATCCTATACCGTATATAAAGTGTATGTAGAGCAGGTAGAGCTTCTCTTCATTTACTTACTACAGGGATGTGTGGTGGGGGCATCCGAAGGGCTTCCACTGAGACCCAGTCAATATGCTGGAAGAAATGATGGCCTCGGATGTTCCCGTGGACTCCTAAGCGCTTGGCAGGATCTCTCTGGAGGAGCTGAGAATGAGGAATGTAATTATAACTTAGTGACTAGAACGACCTCCGAGCACAAGGACCAATCAGACTCCACATCTTACATTTTCAGAGGCTAGCTGGGAAATGAAATCCACAATCTGATTGCTTTCTATGGGCGACTTCTCCACTTTTCTCTTGTACTAGTTTTGGTAAATTTTGTCTAATGAATGATTATTCTGTCTGAATGCTGGACTCAGGCTGTAGTGTCAGCAATGGGAGATTTTAGAAATCTGTGGCTACTTGTTACATAAACTCAGAGGGGTGCACTAAGTGTGTAGACATGTCCTCAGTACATTAACTACCAGGCTCTTACTTTAAAGGGAAACTCTTATTCCAATTATCCATTAGGCCCGATGTCACCACTGGAGAACGACCATAATGTTTGCCTCCATGCTGGTAAAATGGTAGCTTATTCTGCTCCCATTGAACCAGGCTCCAGGGCAGTCCTTGGGACTCTTGGCAGATATTGTGCTATTGCTGAGTCTGTGCTGGAGAAGTTGTGGCTCCAGGGGTGACTACTCGGCATCCTCTCTGGTGGAGACCAGTATTGTCACCTTGTATACTACAGAAGTGCTGGTTGTGTATTGCTATCCTGCTAGCAGGACCTCTGAGGGCGACCCCTCCTGAACACTACAGTGGTGAGTATTAGTGAAGGAGATCATGGTGCACTATGGGGCATTGTAGGGGGAGATGTCTCCTATCACAGGTTGTCATGTAACATTGTATACAGTACAGTAGTGTCATGTAGGAACATACTGACCTTTTTAATGATGTCTTCAGCACCGGAGGGTGTAGTATCAAATAGTGCAGGATGGTAAGTGCACTGACTGGTAATCATTTCATTTAAGATGACACCAAATGAATACCAGTCCACTCCGACACCATACTCCTCCTCAGCCAGCATCTGCCAGAAAGGAGAGAAGAGTGACTACATGGCTTATACTATAAACCCGCACTGCAGGTGCTCAGGCTGTGGCCACTGCCGTCATAGTGTAGTATTGAGTCACACAAGGTGTTTAGCTCAATGAGGACAAGATGTTCTGCCTCCATCCAGTTGAAAATAAACTATAACCACAAAGTCATCTGCTGCTGTAGGGACAGACGTTGTCTTGTAGCCAGTGGTGTAACTGGAGTGCTATGGGCCCCATGTCAAACTTTGGATCGGGGGCCCCTCCCCCATGCCATGCCCAGTCGCAACCTCTGTGTCTGCAATTGTCACACCCCTGGTCCCTGATCGCCCAGTAATGTCCCCAGTTATGTCTCTCACTGCCCCCCACTGCCCTCAATAATGTCCCCAGTAGTGCCCCCACAGCCCCTAGTAGTGTTTACCACTGCCCCCAATAATGTCCGCAGTAGTGCCCTGCACAGCCCCTATTAGTGTGCCCCACTGCCTCCAGTTATGTCCCCAGTAGTGCCCCCCACAGACCCTAGTAGTGCCCCCTACTGCCCCAGTAATGTCCTCCACTGCCTTAATTAATGTCCCCGGTAGTGGCCCCCACTGCCTCCAGTAATGTCCCCAGTAGTGGCCCCCTCAGCCCCCAGTAGTGTCCTCCACTGCCCCAGTAATGTCCCCTGTAGTGTCCCCCACTGCCTTAAATAATGCCCCCAGTAGTGTCCTTCACTGCCCCAGTAATGTCCCCAGTAGTGTCCTCCACTGCCCCAGTAATGTCCTCAGTAGTGTCCTCCATTGCTCCAGTAATGTCCCCTGTAGTGCCTCCCATAGCCCATTGTTGTGTCTCCGACTGCCCACAGTCTTAATGTAACGGGGCCTAGCATTTTCTCTGTACTTAATGCCGGGCCGCGTCAGTGCGCTCATATCACCTTCATGATATGATCTTCTGCAGTCTCTAGGCCTCCAGCATCAGGCCCCGGCACTGCCACTCTAAAACTAGTCACGCATTAAGCAGGTGGGCAGAACCTAACCTATGTTAGTCAGGTTCCGCCCACCTGCTTAATTTGTGACTAGTTTTACAGTGGATGCTGGAGGCCTAGAGAATGCAGAAGATCATATCATGAAGGTGATATGAGCGCTCTGACGGGGCCCGGCATTAAGTACAGAGAAAATGAGGGGCCGTGTTACATGTGAGCGTTACGTTACGCCCCTGCTTGTAGCCCTTATGTTTCTGATAAATGGCTTCCATATGGAGGTGACAGAAGGAACCTCACTCTTATAGGCTCAGTGTGACCAAATGCTACATGGTGGTTCATTCATCGGAACGGGTGCATTTTACTGCCAGACTGCCATGTTACCTCAACTATTACACCTCGCACACTCTGTAGAAGAATGCATGAAAAATAACTATTTGCAGTAATACAGAAGTATTGCTGCTAATAGTACAGGAGTAGAGGATTGCTGGTTCAACTTTCCTAAGAGAACACCTTAAAAAAAATCTTGACAGCAGAATTGCTGTATTGTTTTTTGTCACGGGGGCATGGTCAGCCACCCTCGAAACATTTTATCTTAATCTATGCCAGTTTTCTAGCGCAAGTGAAGCCAGAAATATACAAATGTACGGACGCTCTGAGCTGTCGTAGATTTCTGGTTAGCCGCATGGACTGCAGGAGCAACGCAGGGGATATCTTGATATCCCCACCTATCAGCTATATGAAGGGGCCATGATGCTACCTGCAGGTTATTGCAGCCCTGTCACATTCACATCAATGAGAAGAAACTGCAGTAGCCGGCATCAAGTAGATGGAGTGCAGTAATCAATGAGGAGGCTGGAGAGCTCACACCATCAATGCGGACCCTTCAAACAGGTAATAGGCGGGGGTGTCAAGGGTCAGACCTCCACCAATCTGATGTTGATGGCCGATCCTGAGGATATGCCACCAATATTCCAAACCTAGAAAACCCCTTTAATACAAATGGAATGGTGGAAATGAGGAAACTCCCTTTTTCTCACCTCAGGAGCCACATAGCCCTTTGTCCCAGCATATTCGGTGGCTGTGCGGTCTCCAAGCATGTTCTCAAGTGCGAGACCGAAATCCGTGATCTTAATATGGCCCGTCTCAGCCACCAGGATGTTCTCGGGCTTGAGGTCTCTGTGGATGATTCCCTTCGAATGGAGAAATTGGATGCCACACACGAGCTCAGCGGCATAGAATCTGTCAGAAAAGTAACAAAATGAATATAATGCGAGGATAACACAGAAGACTCTTAGAGATTTTTACCATTCAGTAAAATAAGAGGAAAATATATATCTTATCACTGTCAGCTGAGGAGGGAAGTTCTTATTGTCAGGGCAGCATGGTGGCTTAACATCCCTCACCCCATTAAGCAGCTCTGCTATTGGAGGAAACCAGTTCTAGTCACATTCTAGGACAGGTTGCTTGTGACCCCTGATAACCATTCCCGGAGAACCCCTAATACCTGGGAAAGTGGCTAAGGCTCTTCACATCACACTGCGGAGATCTGTTCTCCTGTATGTCTTTTAATATCAGATGGAGGATCAAAGCACAAGGAAGAGGGGGAACATTCCCTAACATTTCCTGAGGAACATTTCTTCAATCCTTCTTTGGTAGAGAAGAAACGGGGGAGTAGATCTCCTCAGTGGGATGTATATAAGGCAGGACTCTATCTAATATTTCATGGCATTTTCTGACCGTTTAGCTGAGGTTTTGTATTCGGCCTTACTTTGCACTGGGGATGTCAAGCCGCCCCTTCTTCTGCAGGAATTGATCAAAGTCCCCGCAGCTCATGTATTCCAGCCCAAGAAGAACAAGCATCTGTGACATAGAAGACGCCATTACTGAACCATCAGATCACATTTACTGTGCAGAATATAGCAGCGGCTTCTGTAATTCTTGAAGGGATATTCAAGTTTCATTAAGTAAAGGTTATTCGTTGTATATAGTGAAAGATTATACAGTTTTACGATCTTTCTGTATCAGGTTGTCAGTTATTATGATCTCTGCTTGCAGTTATGAATAGAAACCTTCACTGCTTTCCTGTAGCTGCTATAAATCTGTCCTGGTCCTGTGATGGAGACATGGTGCTCAGCACTTTACTAGACACAGAACTGATAACTGTTCTCTAATGATCCGAGTGTCCGTGACAGGAGAAACAATGAAGGATCTTATCAATCAACTGCAAGTAAGAGATCTGACAAACTGAGGACTTGATACAAAAAATACTGTATTTTTTGGATTACAAGGGAAGATTTTCCACTTAGGTCCCATTCACACGACCATTTCTTTTTTTCCAGACCGCAAACTGCAGAGCGCAGGAGGCTAGAGCCCTAGAAGTGCAGACAGCACTACACCTTCATTTCTGAGATACACCGGGCTCTTAGGCTCTGCAGATGAGTGTTCCCAGAGTCTGTCAACGGAGCTCCCGGCCCGACCTGCAAGCGCTGACTGGGGTTACATAGCATTAGGGTCCATTCACACGTCCGCTGTGTTTTATGTGATCCACGATCCGCGATCCGCAAAACACGATATACATCGGCGATGCGCGCCCGCACTTTGCGGACCGCATACCGCCGGCACTATAGAAATGTTTTTCTTGTCCAGAATTGCGATGAACACATGCTCTTATATTTTCGGAATAAATTATGATCAGCGCGGATCCGCACTGCGACCCGCCGACATCGCCTGTCCTTACTGATGGGTCCGCACCCGCCCGCAGTGCGAACGGGAATTGCGGACGGTGAATGGATTTTTGCATTGATTTATGATGCTATGTAACTCTTAGCAGTTCTGGAATGCGTATTGATAACGCTGATATAATGCTGTCAGTGTTATCCAAACACATTCCAGAGCTGTAAGTGTTACATAGCATCATAAATCAGTATAATGCCATGTGACCCCAGTCAGCGCTTTGCAGGTCAGGCCGGAGCTGCGATGTGGACAGGCCCGGGAGGAACGCTGCCTGCAGGGGGCAGTCACAATGTGCCTCCTGTGCTGGCAGGTGGGCGGAGACTTCACAGGAGCCGGGAGGAGCCGGGGCCGCCTGCAGGAAGTGATATGTACTCATATGCACGATGCAGGGCAGGCTGACATAGATGTAGGAGCTGCCAGCTCACGCTAGCATATGACCGCCCTATTACTGCCCAACCGACATGTCCCTGCTACTTGCCCGCACAGGGCTAAACAACTGTTCAAAGTTGCAAGTAAGAGATCTGACAAACTGAGGACTTGATACAAAAAATACTGTATTTTTTGGATTACAAGGGAAGATTTTCCACTTAGGTCCCATTCACATGACCATTTCTTTTTTTCCAGACCGCAAACTGCGGATCTGCCAAACATGGACACCGGTCCTTCCACATGCTTCTGAGTCTGTGCAGCCGTGCTCCAAAAGATAGCACACGTCTGTGGATCGCAGACCGCATGGGTACACACCCCGAAGCAGGGAGCACACAGCCATTGTATGTGTTTTAAAGGAGTTTTAAATGGAGCATTGGTCACATATGCAAACTACCTCTTCATTCACATGAAGGGGACTCAGGGGCCCCTGTTCTTCTAATCACTGGGGGCCCCTGCAATCCTACCAGACCCATTCGCCATGACATGGATAGTCATTCTGTCAGGTGTTACAGTGAAGGGTCTTGGGTTCTCCAGCGAGTGCTGCTGGCCCCTTTTTCTGCTGATTGGGTTACAAGTGGAGACATTTGATAAAAGTGAAGTTGTCAGTAGTTTACCTTGGTCTGAAATGCAAAGTCCGCGTGGACAAGGAAGGGGCTCCCAGATGCCAGCTGTAACACTCGGTGCTCCACCAGCACATCCGCCTCATCACAGTCGGCAAGCATGGCTCTCTTGCTGATGATCTTCACAGCATACTTCTGATGGTTAGAAGTATCCTCAGCCAAGACGACCTTTCCATAACTTCCCTGCCCGAGCACATGATGGAATATTAATCTCTCCCTGATGTTCTCGGAGATTGTGCTTCTAGAGCAGGTTGGCCGAACACCGCTGTCCTCAACTGGGGGAAAATAATGGAAAAACATGGGAAGACATTTAAAGGGATTTTCCCATCTGAGGCAATAATACCACATTGATTGTCTTGGCCCTTTCTGTTACTATCATAGACCATTGTTGACAACAGTCTGCATAGCCAAGTACAGAGCTTGGCTATCTCCAGCAGTTCCATAGACTTTGAATGGTGATAGGTGGGGGCTATACTATTCTATTTATTAGCATCCAGCACCCGTAAATACAGACTCAGACCAGGCTCCAAATAAATGCAAAAAACAGACCCCCTAAATCAGGCATGTCCAAACTGCGGCCCTCCAGCTGTTGCAAAACTACACCTCCCAGCATGCCCTAATAGCTGTAGGCTATCCAGGCATGCTGGGAGTTGTAGTTTTGCAACAGCTGGAGGGCCGCAGTTTGGACATGCCTGTCCTAAAAATACAGACCCCAGACCAAGTGCATTAACTCCTTAAAGGGATTTTCTCACTTCAGCAAATGACATTTATCATGCAGAAAAAGTTAATACAAGGCACTTACCAATGTATTGTGATTGTCCATATTGCCTCTTTTGCGGGCTTGATTCATTTTTCCATCACATTATACACTGCTCGTTTCCAGTGGTTACGACCACCCTACATTCCAGTATAGGTGGCCATGCTTGCTCACCATAGGAAAAAGTGCTGGCCTATGTGCACTCCTCCTCCTATGTAGTGCTCTACAAGCTAGTCACCAAATCTCTGTCAGGAGGGGAATATCTGGATCCTGACTCTCAGAAGCAGTTTCACAGAGTGGGTGCTCTATGAGCTAATACACAACTACACAGTGGGTGTACTATGAGTTCCATCCCTACTCCCCTACTATCAGGACAGGACCTCTTATGTCCCCTCTCTACCCTGCACTCTCCTCTAGACTGATCTAACTACTCTAGACGTCCCCCTCCTGGCAGGAAGTCAGACCAGCCCACTCTACCAGGAGAGGTGGAACAGGGTGGTTAAGCCTGTTATAACCAGCCTTTGCCAACCATTAGCTCCCCTGCTGGATCAAATAACATGGTACATTTCACTTTACATAGCATTACATTGAAATACATATTGGAATACAGCAATCCCAGGTCTGTAGTACTATATATGGCTTTTCAGGCAGCTTGCCATGACAGTCCTGGGACCCTTAACAAGGTCCTAGGCTGTCATGGCAACTGATCAGAGCCCCTAAATCTCTCTATCCTCATAGATACCATGGTCGCAATTGACAGCAGTATTAGAGGGGTTGAATGAAATGGATAGGCCTCATCACTGATTCTGGTTACTGCCAGTGAGAGCACGACTGTGGGGCAGCCGCATGCGGATCGTGGACCCATTCACTTGAATGGGGTCCGTTATCCGCATCGTACGGTCCACACCGTAAAATAGTAGTGCATGCAGTAGTGCGGAGGCACGGCCAGAATCTAAGGAGTCCTTCCATGGGGTTCCAATCTATGCCTCCGTTCCGTATCTCCATGATTGCGGACCCATTCAAGTGAATAGGTTCGCGATCTGTGGTGCGGGGTGCATACGGCCGATGCCCATGTATTGTAGACCCCCTGTATGCGGGCCGCAATACGTACATGACTTTGCCATAATGGGTTAAAAGGTTGTCCTATAATTACATGTCATTATTTTGTAGATGATAAAACAATGAAGCCTATGTGCCATTTACATGCTGAATAATCCAATGAAGAGTTCTGACAGTTACCTGTACAGTACGGCGCCACCTGGTGTTTAATGTGCACCTACTGAGCTGAGTGCTGCTGGTCACAGGTCAGTCACTCCCCTCATAGCCGGGTCTCTTCACAGTGCTCCTCTCTGTTCCCTGCAGAGCAGCTAAAAGACATGGCTTTCTTCCCTGTGTCCACTGCAGAGGAGCTAATAAGAAGGCTTCTTCCATGCAGAAAGCTATTTCTATCGGCTGTTCTGCCATGAACACAGGATCACTATGCAGAGACCTGGCTCTGGGGAGAGTGAGCATGTGTGACCAGCAGCACTCAGCTCAGTAGGTGGACGCACACGTTTCTATACACTGTGAACACCAGTTGGCGCTATACTATGGAAGTAATCGTCATAACTCTTCACTGGATTATTATCTAATGTCATGTGAGAGCCAAATGTGCTTCATTATTTATATCTATCTATAAATGAATATGACAAGTAATGGTGGACCAACCCCTTTAACCCTTCCTGACATGTGACATACATATAACGTATGAGGCTGAGTCCGTACACAGTGGGTGTCAAATGTTTAATTAAAATTTTTATAACATTAAAAATATATATTTTAAACACAAAAAAAACATATTATATTTATCATGAAAAATTGCAACCAATAAGATATCTCCATAATTAGTATCACCGCGTCTGTAAACGTCCAACCTATTAACATTTCCCATAGAGTGAACACTTGGTCAAAAAGTTGTATGTTTGGTACCAATGAAAATTAAAGGTCTGTCAAATGAATACATACGCTCTGGGTTTTAGAATATTTTATTTTGTACATGTAGTAAACACATATATTTAGTATCACCATGACTGTAATGACCGGCCGGATACAGATAACATCATTTTTACAGTGAACACCATAAAAACAAAAACTTTGTAAACTTGCAGACCAGACCCCTGAATACAAACCCCGGAGTAAATACACGTCCCATAATACATATAGACCCCAAACCACCTAAATAAATACAGTTTTAAAAGCTGCTGCAGAACAGCATTACAGAGCTCAGATGCTGCAGACCTTCTCCCAGTCCATTACTGGGGGGCTCTTTCCCACTTACATATTCAGCTCAGTATTTGGGATTCTAAACCCAGAGAGGAACCTACACAGAGAGGAAGGATCATGGAAACCTCTGCATTTCTTATGTATTTTCTGTTCCTGGGTTTCACTTACAAAAATCCTCATGTGAAAGTGGCCTAAAGAAAGAAGTTCTGCAGCAGCTGCAGGGTGTAGCACTTTCTAGAATACATTGTTAGGAATATTAGAAGTCAGCTTGGAGGTCAGTGATGTGTAGACATGGGCTCGGCATGTGGCCTTGTACATTTCTATGGACATGGAGCTCCTGACCACTTCTAATCATTTCCATTAGGGGCACATTGCTCCATGTATCAGGATCACTCCTGTTCATGCAGGGTTGTTACAGTGTGTACTGTACACACTATAGGCTGCTGTTTATGACAGCCTGTATTCTGTCCATGCACAGCTCTGCTGACAACTCATACAGGACACTATCGGGGGGATTAGAAATAATTCCTATAATAATATGAGATACTTAAGATCTGGACTGTGTACGGCCTAATTCACACTTCACTGCCCCAGCCCTGTATCTAAATACCCTGACCAAGACAGAATGGCTTGTTGTGGCTCCCATGGAACTGAGCACCCTGAGTACATGGCGGCTAGCACCCCTCCCCCACCCCTAGTAACCCCCCAGCTGTAAATGTGGAACCCCCTTCCTTCTGCTTGTCTCAGGTCTCAGCGCTACAGATCAGACTAATGTAAAGTTATAACAATGTGTCCAGGATGTATAACTTCTGTATTTCTGTATGTGTGCATCTACCTGAGACTCTCTGGTCCCCCTGCTGGTCTTCTGTCTTCAGGACGTCGTCCTCCTTCTTGATCAGGGACTTCTTTGCTCCTTTTGAAGAGATAAGGATGAGCTTTCTCTTCTTGGCACATTTGGGCTGTGTAGTCACATCTTCATCCACTTGAATGGGCTGATCCTTAGGAGACGTCTTCTTGGAGGAGCTGGAGGTTCTTCTGTTCTTCCTCTTCTTGCTCCTCTTGGGTGTCTTCTTCTCTTCATCCGCTGAGGTCAGGATGGTCCGTCTCTTCTTCCCTCCTTTCCTCCTGATGAGAGTCTCCTCTTCTTTCTCCATCGCGTTCTGCTCATCAGCCGATGAGTCAGAAATTGGTCTTCTTTTCTTCGCTCCTCTCTTCCTCACAACAATCTCCTCTTCCTCGGAATCCATTGTAGCGCTTTCCATCCGGTCAGCAGATATGTCCTCCGTCGCCAGTCAACTCTAACTGCCACTTCCAACTGCCACCTACCATTCAGATGCGGGCACCACAGTTGCCCTGGTGACACGGTTGTGATGCGAGCAGGAACTGACCAATAGCGTTCAGCCATTCCTGCCATCTTTTTTTTATAATATTTATTGAAAATACATTTCTTCTATGAAATGTAATGGATTTAAGTTTGCATTTTACTGTGATTTTTAGGGAACTCATTGGAAACTTATCAAATGAAATGTGCTGCAAAGGTGGAGCAATAATCTGCATTATAAAGATGGCAGGAGAAACATGTGCCCTATTTATAAAAATTCTGTCTTTATGATAAATCTCTGCATTGTGCTGTTCTTCTGTTATTCCTCCTGGAAATTTATAAACAAATTGACAACTGAGTTGCCATTTCTGTTGTCAAAGGGCTATTGGAGTCATTTGCCAAACTGATATAAAGTAGAACTGGCTTAGTTTCCCATTGCAACCAATCAGATACCACCTTTCATTTTTGACCTTTCTGATTGGTTGCTATGGGCAACTAACCCAGTTCTACTTTATATTAGTATAATAAATAGCCCCCTTTTATGTTAAATTAATAAATGACCCCATACGTCCCTACATAGCCTGATTGTATGGACAAGTGGAATAGTATAAGAACAGTCGTCGGTTAGGCTGGGGCTGCATAGAAACTTATATGTAGAACTACTAATTCATTTTATCACATGTTAACCCCTTTGCGACCTCTGCCGCATATGTATAAGAGAAGTCGCGTCTTTAGACATGAGGCCCATTTGCTCGTGCAGCGGGTGCCATAGCCGCCGGGTTTCTGATGTTTTAAACATTTCCCCCCTCATAAACCGTGGTCAAATATCACCACGATATCTAAGCAGTCTGGAAGTGGGAGCCATGCGCTCCCGCTCCAGTAACATCGTTCTCTGGCTAAGATCGGGGAACCTGTTACGTTGTTCTAATAACCTGAAGCCTCAAGCAGGCTTCAGCAGCTAATAGTGAAATATACCAATACAGACCACTAGATGGCAGCACTAAATTGTTATAATAAAAATGAGATATAGCCATTAATTAACACAATGGGCGAGCTAATGATTACCACCTCTTATCCAATCCAGTACTGAGCCACGCCCCCTGCACTGATCACATGACGGTGACGTCACCCCAGGTCCTTAGTGTTGTCCAAGGTTCGGGTTCATTGACGAATCCCCTTATGGATTCCAAATGCCGTTATGGTCCGTGGTAGCGGAATCCATAACGGGGTGCTTCGATAACCCCAACCCGAACTTTGGACGCCGAACTTAAAACACAAGTTCGCTCAACTCTACAAGTGTGGTATCGTTGCAATCATACTGGCCTGGGAAATAAAAGTAACAGGTCAATTTTTACAAAGAGTAAACACCTTAAACAAAACAAAAAAAAACTGTGGCATCCATTTGTTTGGAATTTTTTTCTCCACTATATTGCAACCGTAAATGGTGTCATTAGAAAGTACATCTTTTCCCGTAAAAAATAACCCCTTTAGAAGACTATGTGAATGGAAAAATCAAAAAGTTATAACTCTGGGAAGGCAGGGAGTGAAACATAAAAAATTTATTTTTATGTTTCATATGTATTCTTTTATGATTTATATACGGTTGTTCCACATTGATTTCCGGGTCATGGTACGCATTTGCGTTCCAGCGGCAATCAGGTGACCAGCATTTCCTGTATGTGGTGCGCAATGCGCTCCATCTCGGATCTTGAGAATAATTTCAGTCACCTGACTTCCGGTATACATCACACACAGGTGCATTCTGGCGCAGGACACGCCGCTTGCAAACATTATTGCTATTATGGGCAGGTGAGAATCATTTATCTATCTTATTTATGATATATAAGGATGTATGCACATTGGACTTGTTACCCCTGACGAAGCCGGACGTTGCCGGCGATACGCGTGGGGCGTCTTCTTTCATCCGGCGGTAGTCCATGTGTGGGTATTTGGCACAGGGTGTGATACATTGCTTTAACTCTCATTGATGTTGTCAAGTTTTTTATCCTATATTATGCTCATCTTTCGATTGATTGCATGTACATGTTTATGCCTGTACTATACTATTTTGTTATGGTATTTTGACATTGTATTGTGCCCCTGGACTCCGCCGCAGTTTTGGGTCATTGCATACCCACACTGGATGCCATTGTATACAACTTTTAATGTTTTTTTGTGTGTCTCCTTTTTGTTCATATCAATAAATTGTATTTTACTAGTTGTATGATTGGATGTGCATCCCTATAATAGTCTTCTTGGACTCTTTTGTAGTCCTTGTTTTTGCAGGGAGTGAAATACAAATAAGGCAAAAGCAGAAAATTTCCCAGTGCTTTGGGTTCAATCTTATTGCATAAAGGTGTATTACCACCTGGGACATTTATAGTATGTCCCTAGGACTCGCTCCTATCTCTAGAACGGAGCCCCTAATTGAACAGAGAACAGCCATCCTCCGTTCACTGCGATGGTAGTTCAGAAAATAGTGCTGGCTGGGCTATTTCTGACAGATTTATATAGCCATGGAAGCAATGAATGGGAAGCATACAATGTGTGCACTGTGTGCTTTCTTTCAGTTTCATGGCCCCGTTCTCTAGACAGGAGCTGGTCCAAGAGGTGGGACCCACACCTATGAGATGATTGGGTTTAAGTCAGTGCTCCGGCTGGGCCTCTCAAGGATACTCACAGAGTTGTCCCTAAGCCACTCCTGTGTTGTCTTTGCCTTGTGCTTAGGGCCATTGTCTTGTTGGAAGGTGAACCATCGACCCAGTCTGAGGTCCAGAGTGCTCTGGATAAAGGCTTTCATTAAGAATACCTCTCTACTTTACTGTATTCAGCTTTTCCTTATCCCTTACCAGTCACCCTGTCCCTGAAGGACATCCCCACAACATCCCAATTCCAACAAAGTCAATCCCCTTAAAACATAACCTTTAATATTATTAATAAAATATTGGGCCAATACCCCTTTTATTGCAATGACAGTCCCCACAATCCCCACAACATCATGCTGCCACCACCATGCTTCACTGTAGGAACGGTATTATTATTATTATTTATTTATTTGATGCTCAGCCAGAACGACCATTACCACCTCTCTTACCAAGGTCCTTTTCCCCTGATTACTTAGGTTTGCTGTTATGGACAGCTTTAGTTAGATTCCTTGTTGTTCCAGACATCTTCCATTCAAGAATTATGGAGGCCATTGTTATCTTGGGAATTTTCACTGCTGCAGAATGTTTTTGTGCCCTTCTCTAGATCTGTGCCTCCACACAATCCTGCCTCTGACCTCTACAGGGAGTTCTTTCCTCCTAATAGCTTCGTTTTTGCCCAGTTGTAAGCCATGTATCGGGGTGGGCTACCCGGAATACAGCGAAGTCACAAATGAAGAAAGCAACTCCAACACCAGCTTTTTCAAAAACAGAATTTTACTAACACGCGGTAATAAACACAACCACAAATGCTGGGAACATAAAATAAATTTACATACACCCAGCCCAAAGGCTGAGACCCCTGTGTTGCACAGGGTAGCACGTGCCTGAGTATTACTCTTGAGCAAAACACTGATCTAGATTGCGTTAATGGGGGTGCTTATCAGCTCTCAAATGTGCAATTTCCCTTTTAGTAATAAAGTCCTTGTAGTAACAGTAGCAACACTTTAGACCTGACACAAAGCAGAGACCCTAACTAGCTAACTACAGAACTGTTCTCAATCTCTAGGCGCAAACACTGCAGTGAGGTGTGCGCACGATCTTACCGACCCGGGTCTGCTCTTTATCCGCTGATAACTCAGAACCGAACAACCAGTCTCTCTAGCAAACCTGAAGTCCCGCAGGGTGCAGCTTGGTTCCTTAGCTCTTATCAGCCTTCCTGGAAACAATCCTCTTTTCCCTGGACAGGATCTGGATCTTGGACAATGATCAGCTTCACTTAGCTGCAGCTGTGGTCACTAAGGGGTCCTCTCACTCCTGGATCCATCAGATCCTCTGCTCACACACAGTTTCTCAGTTCAGCTCGATTCTAAGATGGCTGCTGCTTCTTCTAGCAAGTTCTGAAAACCACACCTCTCATGAATATGAAAATATATGCAGTCTGTTAGCTGTGTCTTTGAAACAGCGGCATCTTGTGGCCAAACAGCAGAATTTCAGCCCAGATCATTTAACTTAATTTAAACAAACACAATGTTCAGACAATGAGAGCTGTTTCCCCATCTCACATGCCACCCCACTAGAGGTTGTCGCCTTGGGGACCCTCCCCATTCAAACTCATCCTGGACATAACGCTGTAGGGGCACACCAGCATTGGACCTCGTTGACCTTCGTAGAGTGACAGGCTCAGAAGCACTGGGGATGTCAGGCACATTTAATGAGAGAGGAGCTGTTGGCCGCTCAACACTTTCCCTGGGTGTCAAACTTGCCATGTGGGTACCTGGGCAGGGGCAACCCACCATTCCTCCTCCTCCTCCTCTAAGGGAATTTCCTCTTTATTTTGAGCAGAAGGAGGCATCTTCTCCATGCACAGTGGCTCATCAAAATTACAACGCCCCAACATGTTACAGTGCAAGTTTTGTGAGGGGCCCCCAATCCCTATTGGCTCTACCTCATAGACCGGGATGGCAGGGTCTGTCCTCCTCTTCACCGTGTATGGGATCGCCTCCCACTGCCCATCTAACTTCCCAGAGGGTCGCTTGGCTTTGACCATCACTCAATCACCCAGGGAATACCCATCCCTCTGCACTGGTCTTCAGTTAGGGTGAACCACTTGTCCCAGGCGCTCCTCACAACCTTGTGGATCACTCTCAGCCAGCGGCAGTGCTCTTGCACTCATGCAGTGGTATTTCTCGGGGGTGGCTTCATCGGATGGGCATGTGGAGATCCTCAATCTCCCGTCAGGCTCTCCCAAACATGGGCATATGTGGGGAGTAACCGGTGGTACTGTGTACCCTGTTGTTATAGGTCCACATCAGTTCAGGTATGTACTCGGCCCCAAGCTTTTTGTCTGTCCTCCAGAGTCCGCAGCATCTGGAGCAAGGTGCGGTTGAACCGTTCGCACTCCCCGTTTCCCTCGTGGTTATACGGGGTGGTACAGGAACGTTAGATCCCATACAGCTGGTGCAGCTTATTCATGAGAGTACCCCGAAAACATGCCCCTTGGTACGAATGTATCCTCCATGGACACCCGAACACCTGTATAAAGTGTTTGCAGACCGCTTTAGCGGCTGACTCTGCCGCCTGGTCTCTGGTGGACACAGCCACCGCATACTTTGTGAAATGATCTGTCATGACTAAAAGTATAAATGTCTCGAGGTAGAGTACCCAATCTGTACGTAATCAATCATAAGAAGCTGTAGGGGCGCTGAGGCTGGCCTGAACAGGAGCCCGCTGTTTAGTACGCTTACTCAGCCCGTAGGGCCGACACTTAAGACATGCCTTGGCCACCATGTCTGCCAAATCTGGACAGTATACCAGCCGTTGGAGCCACTTAAACATTTTATCCATCCCAAAATGGGCACCCCTCTCATGGGCTTCCTGGGCAGCCTCCGGTCCCAATGACATGGGGGTGACAATCTGTGGCCGGTACTGCAACTCTGATTGCAAGTATATGGTCCGACACAGAAGGCCATGGGTAACAGTCAGCTTATGCCACCACCTCAACAACTTTTGGCCCTCTGAAGTCAGATGGGCCCGCTCTTCTGGCCGAGGCCAGATCTTGGTCCAGACCCATTCTTTCACTTTCCACATGTCCAGACAGATATTCTGAACTCTCTCTCAATCAGCAAACGTCTTTCCCAACACCATAGACATCCCGGACGCCACCCCACTTGAATGTGCAATAGATGAGACAGCACTCCAATTTTGTATGCTGATTAATTTTCATTATATTAGCCGGACATGGTGGTGCATAGTGGCTAGCGACCCTCAGACAGGCGTAGCCCCGGGAGGAACCCGGGGCCGCAAGGTGCGTTCGAAGTGTCGATGATCAATGTGTCCTGCAATTCACACTAATTCTCACAGCTAGCTGCGTTCTTCATCGACGCGCGAGTCTTAGAGTCGAGTCTTAGCGGTGGATCACTCGGCTCGCGCGTCGATGAAGAACGCAGCTAGCTGCGAGAATTAGTGTGAATTGCAGGACACATTGATCATCGACACTTCGAACGCACCTTGCGGCCCCGGGTTCCTCCCGGGGCTATGCCTGTCTGAGGGTCGCTAGCCACTATGCACCACCATGTCCGGCTAATATAATAAAAATTAGGATAGACAGAGTGCCGTGATCACTATACCAGTTATATACCCAACTTGAATGTGCCACGTCCTGAAACATGGCTAATTGACCGAGGTCAGGAGTTTCAATGTCCTCTAGCACTGTGAGTCGACAACCCTACAGGAACTCGGGAGAGTGCATCGTCATTGCCATTCTCCCTACCTGACCAGAACTTGATGCTGTATTGGTTTTTAGAAAGTCAAGCCAACCACTTTTGCGCAAGCGCACCGAGCTTGGCATTCTCCAGATGTGCTAATGAGTAGTTGTTCATCATCATGGTCACTTCTATACCTATCAGGTACTCCGCAAACCTTTCGGTCATGGCCCACACTAGTGCCAGTAGTTCTAGTTTAAAGGAGCTATAGTTGTCAGGGTTCCGCTCTGACTCCATCAGAGACCAGCTGCCATAGGCAATGACTCTCTCATGTTCCTCCTGGACTTGGGATAACATAGCCCCCAGACCATGTAGACTTCTGTCAGAGTACAGCAGGAATGGGGTGTCGAACCGCGCATAAGCCAGAATCGGGGCACTGGTCAATGCCTCCCTCACTGCTTCAAAGGCCTCTTGTTGCCAGGGTCCCCACTCAATGGGATGAATCTTCGGGCCCTCTGCAGTGGCCCTTAATAACTCGTTTAACGGGCCCACCAAATGAGCGAATTTGGGTATAAACCTCCTGTAGTAGCGGCCAGTGCCACAAACGCCCGCACCTCTCATAGTGTACTCAGCTGGGGCCACTTCTGGATAGCCTCCACCTTTCTGGGGGCCGGCTATACCCCCTCCTAGGTGACCAAAGGTCCCAAATACTCTATCTGCTGTCGCAATAACAGTTGGCATTTCTTGGGCTTGATCTTGAGCTTATGGTCTCGCAGTCGTCTTAGGGCCTGTTGTAGCTTTTGGAGGTGATCCTCAAAGGAGGCCCCAAACACTACTATGTCGTATATTAATACCGACTCGAAGTGGAGATCTCCCATACAGTGCTGCATCAACAGCTGGAATGTTCCCGGGGCATTGGAAAGGCCAAATGGCATCCGGTTGGACTCGTAGAGTCCCATAGGTCGGATGAAGGCCATCTTCGCTTTTTCCTTCTTGGCCACCGGTACCTGCCAATATATCCACTGGCCAGGTCAGGAGTCGAGAAGAACTTAGCATGACTCACGGCGCACAATGACTCCTCAATTTGGGGAAGGGGGTAGGCATTCCAGATGGTCTGGGCATTCAGCTTTCGATAATCCATGCAGAACCGCAGACTCCCATCTTTATTCCGCACCAAGACTACTGAAGCAGCCCAAGGACTTTGTCTTTCCTGGATCACCTGGTTTTTCAACATGCTGGCCACCATATCCTTCACCTCCTGGTACATTTTAGGTGGGATTTGTCGGTAACATTCCATGATTAGTGAAGCATCGACGGTGGGGATTTCGTGCTCTATGACGGATGCACACCCAAAGTCCTCATCATGTCTTGAGAACGCCTCCTGAAATTCCCAAAGGGTGTGTTCCAGCAACTTTTGTTGTCCTGGAGTCAGGGTCTTGCAGTCCACCCCCATCCGGGCCATGATCAGTCGACCATTCCATTCCGCTGTTGGGGTCTCCCTTTGATGGACCTCTACAGCATAGGTCCAGGCTGATCTCCCATCTAGCTGTAGCGTGAAACCCCTTCGTCGAAGGATGTCCCCTTCGGACATATAAAATTTGTCCAGGAAGGTATTCCCAGGAACGGTTAACTCGCAGTCTTCAACGTTGAGGCAGCATACAGGCACACATCCATCCTTCACAATAGCAAGGGCCCGGGCTACCAGTGGACAAGTCTGTGTTTCCTCTTAGTAAGCGGCTCGATCAGAAACTCCAGCTTGGTTCCTCAGCTCTTATCAGCCTTCCTGGAAACAATCCTCCTTTACCTGGACAGGATCTGGGTCTTGGACAATGATCAGCTTCATTTAGCTCCAGCAGTGGTCACTGAGGGGTCCTCTCACTCCTGGATCCATCAGATGCTCTTCTCATACACAGTTCCTCAGTCCAGCTCGATTCTAAGATGGCTGCTACTTCTAGCAAGTTCTGAAAACCACACATCTCATGAATATGTTAGCTGTGTCTTGGAAACAGCGGCATCTTTTGGCAAAACAGCAAAATGTAAGTCCAGATCATTAACTTCATTTAAACAAACACAATGTTCAGACAATGAGAGCTGTTTCCCCATCTCACACTGATACACATTGTCAGCTGTGAGAGCTTATATAAACGGGTGTATATTATGACCAATCAACTGCATGTACCACAGGTGGACTCCACTCAAGATGTAGAAACATCTCAAAGATGATCAAGAGAAATCAGAGGCACCCAGAGCTAACTTTCAAATGTCAAAGCAAAGGGTCTGAACACTTATGTCCATGTGAACTTTTTAGTTTTTCCTTTTTTTAAAAATTTGAAAACGTTTCTAAAATTCTGTTTTCACTTTCTCATTGAGAGCGATTGAGCGTGGATTGATTCAGAAAACTTTATTTTTTCTTTTATTATAGCACAAGGCTACAACATCACAAAATATGAAAAAAGTAAAGGGTTGTGAAGACTTTCTGAATGCACTGTAAATAAATGAAAGTTATAATAAATTACCTTAGAGCAGCTTTAGAATAGGAATATTTATTTATAATATAAAGGTTATGATGTAACATTAAGAAAATGATATTCATGTCAGGCCAGGCTTCTCATGTCTCTGTGGAAGGTGATTGTTATTTCTTTTCCTGTTTTGGCTTCAGATACATATGGAGAATTGTATTGTTATATACACGTGTATCTCAGTGCATGTATGTCTACACAAATTAACATGGCTAGGACGCCCAGTCTACTTAGTACAAACTTGGTCAATGAAGAGCCAGCAATGTTCTTTTTCAGGGGAGTTGCTTGGGTCCTAAAACATTCAGGACCCAGGACCATTGTCCTGCATTTTGAAGATAAGGTATATGTTGATGTGTGATAATAGTTAGGGTGGGTTCACACTAGCGTTATGGAGTCCGTTATGGCTTTCCGTTATACCATGTTTATAACGGAAAATAACGGAATCCATAAGACGGAAGGACGGATCTATTTTGCTGCCCATAGACATGCATTATGATGGACTTTGTTTTCCGTCTTGCATAACGGGACCCAGACGGATCCGTTATGTTTTTCCATAGACTTCTATTAGGACGGAGCAAAACAAAATGCCTCCTAAAGGCTTCTGTTTTCCATCCTATGGATTTCGTTATTTTCCGTTATAACCCTGTTATAACGGAAAGCCATAACGGACTCCATAATGCTAGTGTGAACCCACCTTTACATATATTCTTTCTGTAATATAAAGAATTGAGGCATACCGAATATTAGGGTTCACTCACACATTGCAAGTCACATTTTTTTTATCATGATAATCAGCACAACCATTACAGAATATCATAGTTTGACAAAAACTAACTAAAGGTCCTTCTACATGGACAGATAATCAGGCCAACTATTGGGGATGAACGTTTGTGAAAACGCTCATTACTGATAATTGTCCTGTGTAAAAGGTGCCAGTGATCACCCAATGAACAATTTCATCAGGTGATTGTGTCTTTTGGCTGGGACCTAAACTCATTGTTTCTGGGCAGCAGGTTGTGCTGAGTAAACAGGGATCTGCTTCCCAGGAACAATGATTTTCTATAAGGACAAATGATCACTGTAACAATCGCTTCTCCCAATACGGTGAAGGTGACTGTTACAAGTATATGCAGCCCTCCTTTCCACTGACAATCAGGCAAAAGAAAGTTTAGTTTGTTCCCGATCATTACGCGAAACATCAGTCCATGTAAAATGATCTTTACTATTCATGGGCAAGGGTTAGTGGGTCATAATGTAGTCTAACTCAGAAAGGATAAACTAGTGCTTCCTGAGAGCTGGCTGTGCTGCAGACAGTGATGCTGGTGGGGTCCAAAGCTTTTAATATGCTACATGCGGACTATGTGCACTGACAGCAGCGTGCGTTCTCACTGACTACAATTCAAAAAAAAAAATTTTTTAAAAAATAATAAGATACAAAAAAAAATAAAAAGGAAAAAGTGCAAAATAAAAATGTTTATTGTCCTCCAACAGTCTTTTTATGACCTCTTGGGGGACAGATTATGTGGCAAAAATATATTTAACAAAATAAGTAATAAACCAATTATAAAAAAAATATTATAATACAATATTAATAAAATACAAATAAAAGTAAAACATAAAAAGGAAAAAGTGCAAAATTTTAAAAAAGTGTCATTGTCCTCCCAAGTTTTTTTTTTATGACCTCTATGTAGCAAAAATATATTTAAAATTAAGTTAAAAAATATAAAAAATTATAAAATACATAAAAGAACAAACACCCACACCAACCAAAACCGTCTCCATTATCACCCCATTCATGTGAAACTATACATATTATAACATCCGATACTGACAAATCATAAATTATTAAATATGTGTGGTACCATACAAGAAATCACCAACAAAGCAAAAACACACACAGGGGCGTGTGCGACCGGGCCCGGCAGTGAAGGGGGTCCGCAGCCCCACTGCAATAATGTTCGGCAGGTCACAGGGAGATGAGCGCTTCCTCTGTATCGCCGTCCTCGGTCTTCTCCCTTCTCTATTCCTCTAATAGCCTGCCGACATAAGGCCCGCAGCCTACCAGAGACTGCCGCAGGCGGCGCAATGACGTCATTGCGCCGCCTGAGCCGTACAGTGCGGGACACAGGCCAGAAGAGGTCTGCATCGCATCGCTGCCATGGAGGTATGTCTAAGTTTTTTTTTGTTTGTTTTTTTACACAGGGGGTGGGGCATTGAGAGGCACTTGTTACTGGCACATGGGGGAAATGGAGAGGCACTTGTTACTGGCACATGGGGGGCATGGAGAGGAACTTGTTACTGGCATATGATTCAAACTTTGCCCTGGGGCCCATACAGCTCTAGTTACGCCACTGAACACACATATGATATAATGACATTTTATTGGTAGAAATATGCACAACATAAATTGAACATCATATTAAAATATAGCAGCAAATACATAAAGTGCCATAACAGGAAAAAAAACTCCCACACAGGTAGACTGGCCAGATATCATAACTTGACTGTGGATGTGATTATACAAACAATATGTGAATTACACAAGCCAAACTTGGCAATAATAGTAAATCCACATCTTCCATTGTATGCATTTGTTGCTGTTGATTGACCCTAGCAACGGACTACAAGTGCAGTGCTCCCCTATATACATGCACAACTGCATATGGGTTGAGCATATCCTGCTTGTTAAACACCACACCACGTTTTCTAATGGATTGTATAATATGTTTGGAGGTGTATAAACTACAATTTAAAGGGAATCTGTCACCAGGTTTGAGCCCTGTCAGCTAAACATATGCTGACGTTCAGGGTCTCATTAGCATGCCTAATATGGGCTCATCTAAACAAATGGTAGCGTAATTTTGTCAAAAAACAGGTTTAACTAACCTGTCAATCACACATATAAAGCCCAGGGAGGTCAGCGATGCAGGGTGCCCGACGCAGACATCGCTGTATGTGGCCAGCGCCGCCTCCTAATGCTCCGTGCCGCCTCTCCTCCCCTCCTCCTGCTGTAGCGCTGGCTCGTACGCACACGGCGCGTCGCACTTCACTTGAAAAGCCGATCCAAGAAGTCCGCGCGTGCGCATGGGCATGCACCCGTGCGGACTTCTTGGATCGGCTTCTTCAGTGAAGTGCGACGCGCCGTGTGCGTGCGAGCCAGCGCTACAGCAGGAGGAGGGGAGGAGAGGCGGCACGAGCATTAGGAGGCGGCGCTGGCCACATACAGCGATGTCTGCGGCCGGGCACCCTGCATCGCTGGACCTCCCCTTGGGCTCCTTATATGTGTGATTGACAGGTTAGTTAAACCTGTTTTTTGACAAAATTACGCTACCATTTGTTTAGATGAGCCCATATTAGGCATGCTAATGAGACCCTGAACGTCAGCATATGTTTAGCTGACAGGGCTCAAACCTGGTGACAGATTCCCTTTAAATGTGCCTGCTTTTCATCTACAGGCTACATTCAGGTGCACCTGAGAGGCTCTGGGCCATATCAGCCGGTCTCGGGTGGGGCTCACAGGCACCTCCCACCTCCCATTGCAAGCATGGTTACATGCTGGAGGTCACTGGTGAGCTGTCTGTGAGTCAGGCCTTACGCTCCCGTAATGCCCAACGGCCCCTGCTATCGCCCATACGGCACAGGTAGGTTGAGTTGTAGGGCCTCGGGCTACTTGAGAGACCTTGACATGGTGTCCGAGCTTAAGACATGTCCTCCTAGTAGGATATGTCGAACTAACCTCTCAATTTTAACATCAGTGTGAGGGTTTAGTATTGCCGCAGAGTGCACCTGCCTTTGCTATGGTTAAATAATAGTAAATCCACAGTATACTTCTACATGAGTATATTCACCTTACAGGATGTCCAAGTTTGAAACATCCACATGGTTAGCCCCAAACAGACAAAGGCAATACATAAATGTCACTGAAGTGTAGAAGGAAACCAAACACTAGGACCTGAAGGAAGAATCCATCCCGACGCGCATTTCGCCTCGCTTCCGTTTTTATATAACAAAAGGGTCAACACAAAATAGGGAACTAATTATAATAATATATTTTATTTACATATTTGAAGAATAAGGAGCTATAGTTTGAAAAAAAAACTTTAAAAAAATGTTTTGTACAGTTTGCCCCAAATAAAACAAAAAAATAAAATAAGGCCCTATGTGTCACATAAAAAATTGTTTTGGTAGTCCAACAAATAAGATAGTTATAACCGTTTGAATCCCCATGTGGTTATTAAGGCCTTTTCAGACCTGGTCATTAAAGTGTTAACCAATGAGTGCTTTCGCTGCTAGTAAGGTAAAGTGCTTACTGATTATTGCATGGTGCCTGTAACTGGGGGACAGGAGGCGGTAATAACTAGTGAACACCATCCTCTGCAGTGAAGGAAAGCGCTGATTTATGAATGGAGGCAGGATGGACTGAAATGTCACCACTTTTCCAGTAAAAATGATTTTTAACAAGTTTTTGCACCATGGCCCTGAAACAAAAAATTCATACTTACCTGCTTCCCTCCGCTCTGGTCCTCTGCGCTGCTCCTATCTTCCGGTCCCTGCACTGTTTACACCTGGCAGTGCATGGCCATAGTCACATGCACCTCTCTAGCTAATGACAGGCTTCAGCAGTGACACGCTGCTTGTGGCAACATCACCGCTGAAGCTAGCTATTGGCAAGAGAGGTGCATGTGACCATTGCCATGCACTGCCAGGTGAAAACAGTGCAGGGACCAAAAGATAGAGTCAGTGGGGGCAGTGCGGAGGACCAGAGACGCGGGGAGCAGGTAGGTATAACTCTTTGGTTGAATTGGCTATGCTGCAGCACGATTTTTGAGACAATTACTGGGAACAAGTCTTCAGGGGAAGGCTCATTTCTGATATCTGGCTGCTGTAATTGTGTAATCTGTAATCTCCCTGTGTAGTCAAGAATTTGCTGTCAATAATCAATAGAACTGAATGAAGGCAGAATAAATTTACTTGGTCTGTGTAAAAGGCCGATGCAATGAGCACCAATCGTTTATTGGTGGCCCATTGAAATAGAGTGATGTGACAATGCGGCCCTAAGACCAAAAGAGGTTGTGCACCCCTGAACTAGTGGCATGGTAGAAGAAAGTAAGGGAGGTACACCCCCACACTGTGCTGTGTCAGGCAAGGCAGGCCTTAGAATTTAAAGTGCCCTGTGCAGAGTTGTACAGTATATTTAAGACCTACCCACTCTATGCCAGCACCAAGTGTAGTATTTTTAATAAATTGTATTAATTATTTGCCACATACAAGAAGGACAAAATACACAAGAAAACAAATTCTAGTCCCCAAGTACCTTCCATCGTCCAAGGGGCCATCTGAAAACCCTTTGTTGGCAATGACTGCCTGAAGTCTTGAACTCATGGACATCACCAAGCGCTGTGTTTCCTCCTTTTTAATGCTCAGCCGGGCCCTTACTGCAGCGGTCTTTAACAAGTAAAATGCTCTATTGGGTTCAGATCAGGTGACTGACTTGGCCATTCAAGAATATTCCACTTCTTTGCTTTAATAAACTCTTGGGTTGCTTTGGGTTTATGTTTTGGGTCATTGTCCATCTGTATTATGAAACGCTGACCAATCAGTTTGGCTGCATTTGGCTGGATTTGAGCACACAGTATCTCTGAAAACCCTAGAATTCATCTGTCTGCTTCTGTCCTGTGTCACATCATCAATAAACACTAGGGACCCAGTGCCACTGGCAGCCATGCATGCCCAAGCCATCACACTGTATAAAATAAATAGAAAATGTCAGTCCTGTGTCCCAGAAACACGGACAGTTACTTGCGCTGCTGGTTCCGATGTAGTGTGGTGGGTAGTTCACACTGGAAAATTAATGTAGTAAGGGTCTGAAACCGCGCTGCTTGTGAATTAGTCGTACGGAGCACAAGTTAATGAATCAGGGTATTGGCCTTCGTCCTCCTCTCTCAAAGGGTTCGATCCTTCTCAGATCGCCTCCTCTGTAAGGTTAAATGACCGGCACATAGTGAAGTACCCTCTTAGTTGTTGTTAAAAATGGTTTTATTCTACTCACAGACAAAGGTAGATATAAGGCATATCACAATGATAAAATCAGTTCAGGTTCCTGTCCGACCCGGGTTTCGCTCTCTGGCTTCCTCAGGGGCGACTGCTGTGCATGTTCATAGCAGGGCCCTTTAAATAGCCCAGTTTCCCATTCCCGAACTCTGGGAGTCATAACCCAATCAAATCATATTAAACAGCATTCATAAATTACACCACCTATGCTCACATAAAAACATATGCTTAATCGGGGAGTTGGTTCTCACAGCGAGAATTTTTCATCTATCCGCCGGACATCAAATATGCCCAACAAAAATTGGTTGCACAATAAAACATTTTTACTTATCAGCTACACACTCCGCTATCATGTTACCGCAGCCTTATAATATACATAAGTCTCGTTAATACATTCTGTTGTCCCTTTCTTTTGGACAGTATTTGTATCTTACATACATCTTCTTTTTCCTTCTATTTGTATACTCTTTGTTCCACATTATCAAAGGACCTCTTTATCCCATGCATCACGCATATAACCCATATCCCATTCATCACGCAATCACCTAATTTTCTCTCCACCCACTACTGGTCACGTTACTCCAGAGATCTCAAACCCACCTCTTTCCCATTCATAAAATCCATATCACATGATCCAAATATCCAATCAGCAGTCACTATCAATGACGTTTCTTAAAAGGTCCTCAACACAAGGTAAAACCTTCATAAATTAGTTTCACAGTAAAAAGAACACTTATCTGTACTTTACACTAAACAGGGCTTCAGATCGAACTCTATGTTCAGGCCGCTCGGTTGCAAGGTCCCTAGTTGGTAAATCCATTGCACCTCTTTCCGATTGATCCGTGACAGCGAGTCACCTCCTCGCCAATGTGGTTTAACCACTTCCACGCCAGAAAATTTCAAGCCCCGTGGGTTCTTACCATGCGTGAGCTTAAAATGAGCTGACACACTGTGGCTCATCAATCCCCTCTTAATATTCCCTATATGTTCCTGGATCCTCACTTTCAACTTCCTCACTGTCCTACCAACGTATTGGAGTCCACACGGACACTCCAATACGTATATTATGCCCTCATTCTCACAGGAACAATTTCCTTTTATTCGAAACTCCCCTCCGTTCTTCTTAGATACAATACAGTCAAGTGTTCTCATTCTTTCTTTTGTGTTCCGATTTTTACAACCGGTGCAGAACCCACACCACATGAACTTCCCTCCCTCCCTACCCCTCTTTTCCCCCACTGGGGGGATGGCACTATGCACCAGCTTGGTTCTAATATTCGGAGCCTTTCTAAAAATAAAGGAAGGGTTCTCAGGTATAACCTTCCCTAAAATTGGCTCATTTTTGAGTGTTCCCCAGTTCTTTCTGACAGCTTTTTTAACAATATCCGACATTGAGCAGTATCCATTTGTGAAGGAAAACCTGTAATCCTTCTCATTCTTTTTTTCCTTCATATTTCCCCTTTCTTTAGTTTTCTCTTCCTCTACAGTCTTGATGGTAGCATCAAGGCTGTCTTCTTCATACCCCCATTTCAAGGAATCGGTCTTTCAGCACCTTACACTGTGATCTATAATCTTCCACCGTAGTACAGTTTCGGGCCATTCTTTTGAATTGCCCTTTAGGTATATTCTTGAGCCATGGTTTATAATGGCAACTCCTCTTGTCAATATATGAATTGACATCCGTATCTTTAAAAAAAGAACTAGTTTTAAAGCTACCATCATCTATCCTTATACACAAGTCCAAAAAATTAATGGACACATTACTAATCTCCCCCACAAACCGCAAGTTCCATTTGTTGTCATTAAGCTGGTGGATGAATGTCTCAAGTCCCTCCTTCTCTCCTTCCCACATTAGGAGGCAGTCATCGATACATCTCCTCCAGAGGATTAACTTACCTCTGGAGGTGTCCGCCCCTAGTGTGGGAAGGATGGTGGCCTCCTCCCATGCCCCCATAAAGATATTAGCGAAACTGGGGGCGAATTTCGCCCCCATCGCCGTGCCGATGCGCTGTACATAATGGGAGTCCTTGAACCAAAAATAGTTATGTTCGAGGCAATAATCCAAAACTTTCAGGATAAAATCCCCCTGCAGATCACCTATTTTAGGGTCTTCTTTAATTCTATTTTCCACCGCTTTTATACCCAATTGCTTGGGAATTACTGTATACAAAGATGCCACATCAACTGTGGCCATCCATGTATTCAGTGTGGGTGGTGTGGGGAGTCGCTCTGGTAGACAGCGGTGCGGGTGCAGTTTAGAGGCAAAACAAGGAGTCCAGATTGTGCAACAAACAGTGTTTTATTCACACTTGCACACAAAATGAAAAACAGTCTATTGGTGACAGTTCACACACAACGGAAATAACGTAGCCAAACAAAAACAGTCCAACACAGGTTCAGTCACCTGGGAGGTGTAGGTGCAGGTTCGCACCACGCTGTCGGCCCAGCCGCAGGAGAATCCAGCTTCAGGTAGCCAGGAACAAAATACCTCCTTGCTGAGCTCTTTCCTCCTGGACAGAGAACTCCCAGCCCTGTTAGCAGCTCCAGGATAATCACACTCCCCAGACACAGCTGCTGGCTGCGTTTTATATCCAGCCCAAAACATGGACTGGACCGTGGGGAGCAGCCACCCACCCTACTCTTTAGCTGCTCCCAGTAAGAGCCGGCCCGGATCGGCTTTGCAGCCATGCTATTTAACAAAGCCAAACAGCACTAGCTGCTGCAGACAAAAACCCGGCTCTCACCTCACCGAGGCCAGCAACCTCGGTGACACGTACCTGCCATCACATATGACACCTTGCACCTTACCACAGTGGGCTCAGATTTTTTATCAACTGTATTACTGTTTCTGTATCCTTCAGATGCGAGGGGTTTTGTGTTACATATACCTGAGAACCCTTCCTTTATTTTTACAAAGGCTCCGAATATTAGAACCAAGCTGGTGCATAGTGCCATCCCCCCAGTGGGGGAAAAGAGGGGTAGGGAGGGAGGGAAGTTCACGTGGTGTGGGTTCTGCACCGGTTGTAAAAATCGGAACACAAAAGAAAGAATGAGAACACTTGACTGTATTGTATCTAAGAAGAACTGAGGGGAGTTTCGAATAAAAGGAAATTGTTCCTGTGAGAATGAGGGCATAATATACGTATTGGAGTGTCCGTGTGGACTCCAATACGTTGGTAGGACAGTGAGGAAGTTGAAAGTGAGGATCCAGGAACATATAGGGAATATTAAGAGGGGATTGATGAGCCACAGTGTGTCAGCTCATTTTAAGCTCACGCATGGTAAGAACCCACGGGGCTTGAAATTTTCTGGCGTGGAAGTGGTTAAACCACATTGGCGAGAGGTGACTCGCTGTCACGGATCAATCGGAAAGAGGTGCAATGGATTTACCAACTAGGGACCTTGCAACCGAGCGGCCTGAACATAGAGTTCGATCTGAAGCCCTGTTTAGTGTAAAGTACAGATAAGTGTTCTTTTACTGTGAAACTAATTTATGAAGGTTTTACCTTGTGTTGAGGACCTTTAAGAAACGTCATTGATAGTGACTGCTGATTGGATATTTGGATCATGTGATATGGATTTTATGAATGGGAAAGAGGTGGGTTTGAGATCTCTGGAGTAACATGACCAGTAGTGGGTGGAGAGAAAATTAGGTGATTGCGTGATGAATGGGATATGGGTTATATGCGTGATGCATGGGATAAAGAGGTCCTTTGATAATGTGGAACAAAGAGTATAGAAATAGAAGGAAAAAGAAGATGTATGTAAGATACAAATACTGTCCAAAGGAAAGGGACAACAGAATGTATTAACGAGACTTATGTATATTATAAGGCTGCGGTAACATGATAGCGGAGTGTGTAGCTGATAAGTAAAAATGTTTTATTGTGCAACCAATTTTTGTTGGGCATATTGGATGTACGGCGGATAGATGAAAAATTCTCGCTGTGAGAACCAACTCCCCGATTAAGCATATGTTTTTATGTGAGAATAGGTGGTGTAATTTATGAATGCTGTTTAATATGATTTGATTGGGTTATGACTCCCAGAGTTCGGGAATGGGAAACTGGGCTATTTAAAGGGCCCTGATATGAACATGCGCAGTGGTCGCCCCTGAGGAAGCCAGAGAGCGAAACCCGGGTCGGGCAGGAACCTGAACTGATTTTATCATTGTGATATGCCTTATATCTAACTTTGTCTGTGAGTAGAATAAAACCATTTTTAACAACAACTAAGAGGGTACTTCACTATGTGCCGGTCATTTAACCTTACAGAGGACGCGGTCTGAGAAGGATCGAACCCTTTGAGAGAGGAGAACGAAGGCCAATACCCTGATTCATTCACTTGTGCTCCGTACGACTAATTCACAAGCAGAGCGGTTTCAGACCCTTTCTACAAGCCATCACACTGCCTCCTCCGTGTTTTACAGATGATGTGGTATGCTTACGATCATGAGCTGTACCATGCCTTCGCCATACTTTTTTCTTTCCATCATTCTGGTAGAGGTTGATCTTGGTTTTATCTGTCCAAAAAATTTTCTTCCAGAAGTGTGCTGGTTTAAGATGTTTTTTTTTTTTTTTTTTAGCAAAGTGCAATCTAGCCTTCTTATTCTTAAAAGAGTGGCTTGCACCATGCAGTGAACTCTCTGTATTTACTTTCATGCAGTCTTCTCTTTATGGTAGATTTGGATATTGATACACCTGTATCCTGGAGAGTACTGCTCACTTGGTTGGCTGTTGTGAAGGGGTTTCTCTTCACCATGGTAATTATTCTGTGATCATCTACCACTGTTGTTTTCCGTGGGTGTCCAGGTCTATTTGCATTGTTGAGGTGACCAGAGCTTTCTTTCTTCCTCAGGATATACCAAACTGTAGATTTTGCCACTTCTAATAGTGTAGCAATTTCTCGAATGGGTTTTTTCTGTTTTTGCAGATAAAGGATGGCTTGTTTCACCTGCATGGAGAGCTCCTTTGACCGCATGTTTACTTCTCAGCAAAATCTTCAAAATGCAAGCGCCACATCTCAAATCAACTCCAGGCCTTTTATGTGCTTAATTGAGAATGAAATAATGAAGGAATTGCCCACACCTGCCCATGAGTCAATTGTCCAATAACTTTGTTCCCTTTAAAAACAGGAGCTGAAACTCCTAAACCCTTCATCTAATTTAATGTAGATACCCTAAAATGAAAGCTAAAAGTCTGGACTTTATGTCAATGTCCATTATATAACTATAACTTGAATATGTTTTAGTAAACAGGTAAAAAAGCACACATCATATACTCAAACACACACGTACAAACACATACTATACACACATATACTATACCTATACTGTATATAGTGTACATGCACTTACATATGCTCACACTAACACAATACCTGCACACATATTTAGATATATTCTGAGCTTACCTTACTGGTTACTGTCTGATATAATCCTCTCAGTGCTTGGGGCTGGAAACTTTACTGACGTTCCTGGGAGGCGTCTCCTGAATGCTCTTCTCCTGCCTGCTTTATATCCATTTGCTAGTGAGGAGAAAGTGGAGGTGAGAGTTCCAGGATGTTTTAGACTTGTCGTCCAGGATTCAAAAAGAGAGGCGATTTAGGCCATTATGGCTGTACATTCTGAGATCCCCGCAGGGCTGTATAGGCAGAGCTTTGAATGTGGCAGCGCCCTATGGAGTTAGAAGCATGAACTTGCAATGAAGTTTTATCATCATTTTTAGAAGGTTCGGGGCAATGCTCCCAACATCCAGGGCACAGGCCCCAGATCTAAGTTGCTAATAATGCCCATGTTCATTTCATTTCAGTATTTGTACTAGAGATAAGTGAATCAATTCATGTCATCAGCAGGACTTAATCACCTTGAGGAGCTGTCCCCCAGGTGAAGAAGAACCCACTAGCTGCTAGATTGAAAGGACTGGACATTTAGCCCGACCCTGACAATTTCCTGTCTGTGCTGCTGCTCCAATTAGCACAGCAAGGGCAGAAGGTCTGCTTTTCCTTTTAGCTGCATCAGGGTCAGGCTACATGTCAATCTAGCGGCAAGTGGGTGCTTCCTCACCTGCGGAGGTGAAGAAGTCCCACTGATGAACCAAAGTCACTCTTTTGTTACTCATTATGGGATGTGGTGCTCCCTTCCATTATCTGTCTCCTCTGTTTTTGATCTTCTTCAAAAGGACTTTGAATTGTTGTTCAGACAATTTGATCATGTCATAAGGACCATGCATGTAGTCGTCCAATACTATGTTCCTTTGGAAATAGTCTTGCCTCCAGCTGACTTCTGAGGAGCAGGAAAATAAAGAACAGAAAGAAGCCAGTAACAGAAAAAACATTCTCATGAGAAACATAACATTTAACAAATCATAAATGTGTATATTAAAGTATTACACAAAAAGATATCTCCCAGGAAGGCTAACCATCTCACTGGTGCCAACTATTGGAAATGGCTCCCTATGAGTCGATCTCACTTTCCAACATGCCTTGGGATTTGACAAGGGAATATAGCTAGATATCCATCGGTAGACAGATGTTTTGGGGTGCTTGTCCCTTGTCATAATGGAGTAGGACTCTGGCTGGCTCAGTGTGATGCCTTGGATACAGCTCAGGGATCAAAACATGGATACCGGCTGTGTGCCTTCTGCATTTTGCGGAACAGAATATCCTTCTCCATGATAGAAATGCCTATTCTGTCTGCAAATACAGGCAAGAATAGGCCATCTTCTATCTTTTTTGTGGGGCCACGGAATGGACATACGGATGCAGACAGGACACAGTGTGCTTTCAGCATCTTTTAAAGGTTCCATTGAAATGAATGGGCCCGCATCTGATCCACAAAATTGCTGAACGGGGGATGCGGATAGAAATATACGGGTTTATGGGCCCTTAGACAGGGTGCTGAATATCTTTGAAGAGACCAGACCTGTATGGAGACTTATTGGAAGTATTCAAGGGTATAAAGAATTATTGTCAATGCTCCATGGGAAACAAATATGCAAAGAGATATCTCCCAAGAAAGACAACCATCTCTCAAGTGCCACCTATTGGAAGTGGCTCCCTATGAGTCAAGATCCGATATTCCAACAAGTAGCTTTTCCAAAACATTTGTTCAAAAAGAGTAGTAGAATAGAAATTACAGCATGTGTAAGGGGTCATTCACACGACCATGGCCGACCACGACATCACACAGCAATTTTTAGAACCAATTAAGGTCTATGGGGCGATTCACATGATCATTTCTAACAGCCAGTGAACAGCAGCCATCAAAATATAAAAACAGGTACACTGTGAAAACAGGTTCTTTTAGGGGTTAAGAAGAAAAAATACTCAGCTCACCCACTTGCAAACTTGCTCGTAACTTGAGGCAACAGGACCTGCACTGTCAGCGTGATGATGTCACATGATCATGCAGGTCCTGCTGCCTCCAGTGAGGAGCAAGTGTTCCGGTGCGTGCTATTTATTTTTGTTTGGCAATATACTGGGGTCCACTGAGAAAGCATTAGCTATACTGGGAGCCACTAAGAGGAGTATTAACTATATTGGAGGCCATTAAGAGGGACATTAACTATACTGATGGCAACTAAGAGGGGCATTATACATACTGGGGGCCACTAAGAGGGGCATAATATACCAAGTCCACTATGAGGAGCATTTATCATACTAGGGAGCAGTAAGGGGGGCATTTAATGTCCAGGGGGCACTATGGGGGATATTGGGTATAATGAGGGTAGTGCATGGGTATCGTTTATTAAAAAAGGCCAATGAACTATAGTCATTTTTTAAAGGTGAAAAATGGATGCAAAACTGCCATTACAAAGAGATACATAGGCAGAAAATGAACATACGCATAGATGCAAAATGGCCACAGTGTGTCACTTATTTATGGCCATGTCATGTGAATAAACCCTAAATCTGGTTATGTCTATCCATGTTGAACAAAAGAGGGCAATGAAATATTAGGTGGTGTGCAAAGATAAACAAAACCACTTCCATAACATGCAGTGACCAGGCCTCAGAGAAATGCGTGAGTGAGTGGCTGGATGGGAGTAGTAGTAGTTTACTCAGAGCTGAAACATCCTGGGCCGGAGTGCAGTTATGTGAAAGGGAGCATCTTTCTTCCCTTCGGGGCACTCCCTAGTTTTGGGGATTCTTCTGCCTAATGGCGAACTACTGTTCCTGGTAAGTTTGTTAGATTTGTACTTATCCTAGTGGTGTTTGGGAGAGTGATTACTCACGAATCCTGCCATGTTCTAATCCTCCCTTCACCTCTCGGTCAGTCACCCGCTCTACTGTGTGCTGGCTTGGATTGCTCTCTGCACATGCATTGTGAAACTATCTGTATATCTGTAGATATCAATGTACACGATCAATATTCAGCAAGCCGCTCTACCAGACGCGTTTCGGAACAGACGTTCCTTCCTCAGTGGTAACAAATAATGTAAATACTGATAGGGAACTTAGATCGTGAGCAGGGCTGGCCTTAGGTGTTCAGGCGCCCTGTGCAAGCGAATCTTGTGGCGCCCCCCCCCCCCCCCATATCCATGTCAGTGATGCGATACTGGCCTCTTTCGGCCTGTGTCCCTCGCTGTGCGGCTCCGGCGGCGCGATGTCGTCATCACACCGCCTGCACCCGCCTCTGATAGGCTGCCGGTCTAGTGCTGGCAGCCTATCAGAGGAACAGGGAGGGGACACACCTCGATACAGATGACTGTGGAGATGAGCAATAGAAGCGCTCATCTCCTGCTGTGCCCTGCCGTCCCCACTTGTCACCAGGGCCACCGCAGGCCACTGGCGGATCCAGAGCCTGGTCTCGGGAGGGGCACTTTGGGCGATTGATACGCCCCAGCTCCCATCACTACAGAAAAACAGCCCCACTTACCTCTTCCATCCAGTGACGTCTCCTGTGATGTAGATGTTCTCTTTCCTCATCTTCTCCTTTCAGACCTTCAGACCAGACCGTCAGGTTTCGTCTCTGCAGTTTGACAACAAAATAAATCTCAGTTACTACTTTTCCATCATCTCCCATATTCTGGACAAATTATCCTACTACCCCCATATAAAATACATCAGTAATGTCCCCATAGTGCCCCCCGGAGTCTCCTCTCTCCCCCCATCATGTGCGGGCTCCTTTCCCCACCCATCCCCCTTCCCCCAAAATTATTTGCAGGCTCCTTTCCCCAGCCCCCCCAAATCATGCGCAGGCTCCTCCCCCCAAAATCATGTGCAGGCTCCTTCCCCCCCCTCCCCCCAAAATCATGTGCAGGCTCCTCTCTCCCCCCCCCCTCCCTCCCCCCAAAATCATGTGCAGGCTTCTCTCCCCAAAATCATGTGCAGGCTTCTCTCCCCCTCCCCAAAATCATGTGCAGGCTTCTCTCCCCAAAATCATGTGCAGGCTTCTTTTCCCCCTCCTACTTACCTCCTTGCAGCGCTGGATGCAGGCCTCTTCCGGCCTGTGTCCCGTTCTGTCCTCTGCTCAGGCGGCGCGATGACGTCATCGCGCCGCCTGAACCGCTCTGATAGGCTGTCGGCACAATTGCCCCGTTGCCCCCCCCCTGGATCCGCCACTGCCGCAGGCCTGTCCGGCCTGTAGGCTGTAGGTAGCGTCTGCGAGCTATGTCGGCCGCCGGGAGGGGGCGCCCCTGTTGCCATGGCGCCCTGTGCGGCCGCACAGCTCGCACACCCCAAAGGCCGGCCCTGATCGTGAGCCCCATTGGGGACAGTGTGATGCTAATGTCCATAAAGCGCTGTAGAATAGTCAGCACTACATTATATATATACAGTCATGGCCAAAAGTTTTGAGAATTACATAAATATTGGAAATTGGAAAAGTTGCTGCTTAAGTTTTTATAATAGCAATTTGCATATACTCCAGAATGTTATGAAGAGTGGTCAGATGAATTGCATAGTCCTTCTTTGCCATGAAAATTAACTTTATCCCAAAAAAAACTTTCCACTGCATTTCATTGCTGTCATTAAAGGACCTGCTGAGATCATTTCAGTAATCGTCTTGTTAAGGCTACATTCACACGACCGGATTTTTTTTTTATCCATATTTTACGGACGCAAAAAACGGAAGCCGTATGTCCGCATTTTGCGGAAGGAGGCTTCCGTATGTCTTCCGTTTTTTGCGGATCCGCAAAATACTGAACTGGAGGGAGGGAAAAAAAAAAACCCATAGGGGCATGTTCTTCAATAAAATATTCTAATAATAATACGGAAACGGATCCGCAAAATACGGATAACATACGGAAACCTTTCCGTATGTTATCCGTTTTTTGCGGACCCATTGACTTCTATGGGGCTGCGGACCGATTTTTGCGGACAATTATAAGACATGCTTCATATTTTTGCGGATGAAATATGCGGACACACGGATGCGGACAACTTACGGAAAGTTGTCCGCAAATTTTAAAAGGCCATAGAGATGAATGGGACCGTATCTATTCCGCAAAAAACGGAAACGGATGCGGATCGGATGCGGAATGAAAAATACGGTCGTGTGAATGTAGCCTAACTCAGGTGAGAATGTTGACAAGCACAAGGCTGGAGATCATTATGTCAGGCTGATTGGGTTAAAATGGCAGACGTGACATGTTAAAAGGAGGGTTAGGCTTGAAATCATTGTTCTTCCATTGTTAACCATGGGGACTTGCAAAGAAACGCGTGCAGCCATCATTACGTTGCATAAAAATGGCTTCACAGGCAAGGATATTGTGGCTACTAAGACTGCACCTCAATCAACAATTTATAGGATCATCAAGAACTTTAAGGAAAGAGGTTCAATTCTTGTTAAGAAGGCTTCAGGGCGTCCAAGAAAGTCCAGCAAGTGCTAGGATCGTCTCCTAAAGAGGATTCAGCTGCGGGATCGGAGTGCCAGCAGTGCAGAGCTTGCTCAAGAATGACAGCAGGCAGGTGTGAGCGCATCTGCACGCACAGTGAGGCAAAGACTTTTGGAAGATGGCCTGGTGTCAAGAAGGGCAGCAAAGAAGCCACTTCTCTCCAAAAAAAACATCAGGGACAGATTGATCTTCTGCAGAAAGTATGGTGAATGGACTGCTGAGGACTGGGGCAAAGTCATATTCTCCGATGAAGCCTCTTTCCGATTGTTTGGGGCATCTGGAAAAAGGCTTGTCCGGAGAAGAAAAGATGAGCGCTACCATCAGTCCTGTGTCATGCCAACAGTAAAGCATCCTGAGACCATTCATGTGTGGGGTTGCTTCTCATCCAAGGGAGCTCACTCACAATTTTGCCCCAAAACACAACCATGAATAAAGAATGGCACCAAAACACTCTCCAACAGCAACTTCTTCCAACAATCCAACAACAGTTTGGTGAAGAACAATGCATTTTCCAGCATGATGGAGCACCAAAAGTGATAACTAAGTGGCTCGGGGACCAAAACGTTGACATTTTGGGTCCATGGCCTGGAAACTCCCCAGATCTTAATCCTATTGAGAACTTGTGGTCAATCCTCAAGAGGCGGGTGAACAAACAAAAACCCACTAATTCTGACAAACTCCAAGAAGTGATTATGAAAGAATGGGTTGCTATCAGTCAGGAATTGGCCCAGAAGTTGATTGAGAGCATGCCCAGTCGAATTGCAGAGGTCCTGAAAAAGAAGGGCCAACACTGCAAATACTGACTCTTTGCATAAATGTCATGTAATTGTCGATAAAAGCCTTTGAAACGTATGAAGTGCGTGTAATTATATTTCACTACATCACAGAAACAACTGAAACAAAGATCTAAAAGCAGTTTAGCAGCAAACTTTGTGAAAACTAATATTTGTGTCATTCTCAAAACTTTTGGCCACGACTGTATATATGTATATATATATATATATATATATATATATATATATATATAGTGGGGATTTGCTCTGGTAGACAGACTTGCAGACGCAGTATAGAGGCAAGGTACACAGTTCTCTGGGTAAAGCAGAAGTGTTTTATTCACACTCAGCAACACAGAAACAGTCTTAGTGCTTGTTCACATGAGGCCTACCGCCAAGGCATCCGTCTGTACTATGAATTCCCTGTTGAAGTCGGGTGTCACCAAAACAAGGGACCCACACAGGGCCGACTTCAATGCAGAGAAAGCCTCTTCCGCCTTCTCACTCCAGTGAACCTTTCCGGACTTTCGTCCCTTCGACAGGTCTGTCAACAGTGCTGCTATCGTGGCAAAGTGGGGCACAAACCTCATGTAGTACCCTACAATCCCCAGGAACTATTTTACCTGCCTGGTGGTGACCGGTCGGGGCCAATTACGTATTGCCTCTATCTTATTTACCTGAGGTTTGATGACTCCCCTCCCAATGACTGACCCCAGATACTTGGTCTCTTCTAACCCAATTGCACACTTTTTTGGATTAGCGGTTAGTCCAGCTTTTCTAAGTGCATCTACTACCGCCTGCACTTTGGGCAAATGGCTTTCCCAGTCGGTGCTGTGGATGACTACATCATCTAAGTAGGCCGAGGCGTACCGACGATGAGGTCGCAGCACAATGTCCATTAACCTTTGGAAGGTGGTGGGGGCGCCATGCAGGCCAAAGGGTAATACCTTATAATGATACAGGCCCTGCGGGGTAACAAAAGCAGTTTTTTCCTTGGCCGACTCCGTTAAGGGTACCTGCCAGTACCCTTTAGTGAGGTCTAGCACAGAAAAATAACGGGCTTGCCCTAAATTCTCAACAAGCTCGTCTACTCTACGCGGGGCATGGGATCTGCATCAAACTTGGACACTTCATTTAACTTGCGAAAATCGTTGCAGAACCGCAACGTCCCATCTGGCTTGGGTATTAGGACTATGGGACTGGCCCATTCACTTTTCGACTCCTCAATGACATCGAGCTTGAACATTAATTGCACTTCCTCTGCAATGGCCCGTCGCCGAGCCTCAGGTACCCGGTATGGTTTTAACCGGATCTTGGCCTGAGGCTCAGTGACGATATCATGTTGGATGAGGGAAGTGCGGCCAGGGAGGTCCGAGAACACATCCGTGTTCCGACTGATGAACTCCCTGACTTCCTGAACTTGTTTGGAAGACAGGCTGTCTGCAATTTTTACCGTGGTTACTGCTTCACAGGCCTCAAACTGTGGGGCAGGACCCTTTTCACCAAGAAGCCCTGGCCGGGGGCTGTTGTCGGACGAGTCCCTATCTTTCCACGGCTTTAGTAAATTCACATGGTACACCTGCTCCGGCTTGCGCCGCCCTGGCTGGTGTACTTTGTGATTTACTTCCCCTACCTTCTCGATCGCCTCATAGGGGCCCTGCCACCTAGCTAGGAACTTGCTGTCAAGTGTGGGTACCAGAACCAAAACCCGATCTCCCGGATTGAAATCCCGTACCCGAGCCTGACGATTATACACCCTACTCTGGGCTTGTTGCGCTGCCTCCATATGCTCCCGGACCAGTGGCAACACCCTTTCCATCCGTTCCTGCATCTGGGTGACATACTCAACGACACTTTTGTGTGGGACGGGTTGTTGTTCCCACGCTTCCTTGGCGATGTCTAACAGGCCCCGAGGGTGTCGGCCATAAAGCAGTTCGAAGGGCGAGAACCCAGTAGAGGCCTGGGGCACCTCTTGCACTGCGAACATGAGATAGGGCAGAAGCAGGTCCCAGTCCTTCCCATCTCTAGACACCACCCTTTTTAACATATTTTTTAAAGTTTGGTTAAACCTTTCGACGAGACCGTCCGTTTGCGGATGGTAAACGGACGTCCGCAACTGTTTTATACGCAACAATTTACATAGTTCCCCCATAACCTTGGACATAAAAGGGGTCCCTTGGTCTGTCAGAACCTCCTTAGGCAGGCCCAACCGGGAAAACATTTCCATTAATTCCTTAGCTATGAGCTTAGCTGATGTATGTCGTAGGGGCACCGCCTCCGGGATACAGAGTGGCGTAATTGAGAATGACCAGAATGTGTCGGTGGCCCCTAGCAGATTTCGGTATGGGCCCTATTAGATCCATAGTGATTAGCTCGAATGGTACCTCAATGATTGGAAGAGGTACCAGAGGAGTACGGAAATGTGGCTGGGGGCTATTTACCTGACAGGTTGGACAGGACTTACAATAATTTTCTACCTCCTTGAACACACTGGGCCAATAAAACTGCTGCAGTATGCGGTCCTGGGTTTTCTGCCACCCCAAGTGTCCTCCAAGAACATGTTGGTGGGCAAGCTCCATAATGAGCTTGCGATACGCTGTGGGCACCACCAACTGTTCAATATGCTCACCCCGGATTTGGTTCACCCGATACAACATTACCTGGTGAACAACAAAACGGGGAAACATTAACTCAGCCTCAGGTTTTTGGGGTTTACCATCAATTATCACAACGTTCTCCCAGGCCCTGGCTAGGGTTTGGTCCCGGTGTTGCGCGGTCCCAAAATTTTCTCCGGAGACGTTGAGGTCTGCCAATTCAGGTCCCGGTGGCAAGCCCTCCATGTCTCCCACCATTACACTCAGTGGGGTTGTCTCCTCCATCACAGAAGTAGTGGTCACCCCTACCGTTGGTGCCTCTGCCTCGGGGTCCTCGGGTTCGGGATCGGACATTTTTCTTCCCCACAGGTAGGCAACCCGTTCCTCCACAAAGTCCAGAACAGGGGAAAGTCCCTCCCCGATATTGCGGCATAAGGGAGCCGTCTCCCCTCTCCCACGACATGTGATACCTCTTTCCCACCCACCGTCAGGGTAACCTTAGTGGTGGGATACTCCCGGCGATCCCCATGTATACAGACAATGGTAAGGGTTCGCCTTTCTGGGAGTTTTTCCGTTACCAACGACTCATGGACCAGAGTTACCAGGCTCCCAGAGTCCAGCAGGGCCTGCACGGAGTGTCCATTAACCATGATGTCACACACCGGAGGGGTGTCCGCGGCCAGCAGGGGGTCAGCTATATACACGGGTTGGGCAAAAAGAGGACCGGCGAGCGAACCCGCAGTCCATGGGTTCGGATGCCCTAGGGCAGTTGGCGGCCACATGTCCCCAGTCCTGACATTGCCAACATCTGACCCCCGCAGCCTCCCTCCTCCCCAGGGTATTCCCCCCACAGACTGGAGATCCACTCCCCTCCTTATGAGGTAGGATCCTTTTTCCAGGATCCCGGGTTGGCAACTGGGGCTGACGTGACTTCGGTAGTACCGCAGAGTCAGTAACATAGTAACATAGTAACATAGTATATAAGGCCGAAAAAAGACATTTGTCCATCCAGTTCGACCTGTTTCCTGCAAGTTGATCCAGAGGAAGGCAAAAAACCCCTGTGAGGTAGAGCCAATTTTCCCCACTTAAGGGGAAAAAATTCCTTCCCGACTCCAATCAGGCAGTCAGAATAACTCCCTGGATCAACGACCCATCTTTAGTAGTTATAGCCTGAAATATTATTACGCTCCAGAAATACATCCAGGCCCCTCTTGAATTCCTTTATTGTACTCACCATCACCACCTCCTCAGGCAGAGAGTTCCATAGTCTTACTGCTCTTACCGTGAAGAACCCTTTTCTATGTTTGTGTACGAACCTTCTTTCCTCCAGACGCAGAGGATGTCCCCTCGTCACAGTCACAGTCCTGGGGATAAATAGATGATGGGAGAGATCTTTGTACTGACCCCTGATATATTTATACATAGTTATTAGATCTCCCCTCAGTCGTCTTTTTCTAGAGTGAATAACCCTAATTTTGATACCCTTTCGGGGTACTGTAGTTGCCCCATTCCAGTTATTACTTTAGTTGCCCTCCTCTGAACCCTCTCTAGCTCTGCTATGTCTGCCTTGTTCACGGGAGCCCAGAACTGTACACAGTACTCCATGTGTGGTCTGACTAGTGATTTATAAAGTGGTAAGACTATATTTTCATCACGGGCATCTATGCCCCTTTGATGCAACCCATTATCTTATTGGCCTTAGCAGCAGCTGCCTGACACTGGTTTTTACAGCTTAGTTTGTTATTTATTAAAATTCCTAGATCCTTTTCAATGTCAGTGTTACTGAGTGTTTTACCATTTAGTATGTACGGGTGACTTGCATTATTCCTTCCCATGTGCATAACTTTACATTTGTCAGTGTTAAACCTCATCTGCCATTTCTCTGCCCAAGCCCCCAATCTATCCAGATCCCTCTGTAGCAGAAAACAGTCCTCTTTAGTGTTAATTACTTTACACAGTTTAGTGTCATCTGCAAAAATTGATATATTACTGTGCAAGCCTTCTACAAGATCATTAATAAATATATTGAAGAGAATAGGGCCCAATACTGAACCCTGAGGTACCCCACTAGTGACCGTGACCCAATCTGAGTGTGTACCGTTAATAACCACCCTCTGTTTTCTATTACTGAGCCAGTTACTTACCCACATACAGATATTTTCTCCTAGTCCAAGTGTTCTCATTTTATATACTAACCTTTATGTGGTACAGCGTCAAATGCTTTGGAGAAGTCCAGATATACGACATCCATTGATTCGCCGCTGTCAAGTCTAGAACTTACCTCCTCATAGAAACTGATTAAATTAGTTTGACATGACCGATCCCTCATGAAGCCATGCTGATATGGTGTAATTTGCTTATTTTCATTGAGATACTCCAAGATAGCGTCTCTTACAAAACCTTCAAACAGTTTACCAACAACAGATGTTAAACTTACCGGCCTATAATTTCCAGGCTCTGTTTTTGGACCCTTTTTGAATATTGGCACCACATTTGCTATACGCCAGTCTGGTGGAACATTCCCTGTCAGTATGGAGTCCGTGAATATCAAAAATAAGGGTCTGGCTAGGACATCACTTAATTCCCTTAGGATACGGGGGTGTATGCCATCCGGTCCTGGCGATTTGTCTATTTTAATCTTTTTAAGTCGCTGCTGTACTTCTTCCTGGGTCAGACAGGGCACTTTTAAAGGGGAATTTACTTTTACATTTTGCATTTCATCTGACAGTTTATTTTCCTCAGTGAAAACAGTGGTGAAGAAAATATTTAATAGCTTGGCTTTATCCTCATCGCTTTCTGCAACTCCCCTCATTGCTATGTAGAGGGCCGACTCCTTCAGGTTTATATTTTTACCATTTATATAATTGAAAACATTTTAGGGTTAGTTTTGCTCTCTTTGGCAATTAATCTCTCAGTCTCTAGTTTGGCAGTTTTTATTAGTTTTTTACATATTCTATTTTTTTCCTTATAGTTTATCAGTGCTTCCTGGCTCCCCTCCTGTTTTAGTGATTTATATGCTTTCTTTTTGTCATTTATTGCTTTTTTTACGGTTCTATTTATCCACATTGGTTTCTTCTTATTTCTTAGCCTTTTATTTCTATAAGGTATGCATCGATCACAATTTGATGTTATAATGCTTTTAAAAATCTCCCATTTTGTGGTTGTATTTTTATTTTTGAGGACTATGTCCCAGTTAATTGGGCCTATGGCCTCTCTTAGTTGGCCATATACCTCTCCACCAGGCTAACCAGTTGTTCCAGGTTGCCTGGATCGCCTTGTCCCACCCAGCGCTGTATGGCTCTCGGGAGGGTACGCACAAACCTGTCGACCACGACCCTTTCAACCATCTGAGAAGGGCTCAATAGTTCAGGCTGGAGCCATTTTTTTACTAGGTGAAGTAAGTCATAGGCTTGTGACCGGACAGGTCGGGACTCGGAAAACACCCACTGACACACTCTAGGTGTTTACCCCCAACCACACCTCACCTTTTAGCCTCTCATAGTCCTTTGCCTCCTCGCAGCTGAGGTCAAAATAGGCCTTTTGTGCATCCCCCACCAGAAAAGGCGCCACCACCTCAGCCCATTGCTCCAATGGCAGCCTCTCTTGCTCTGCAATTCTTTCGAACACCGTCAGGAATGCCTCTATATCGTCTTCCGGACCCATTTTCCTCAGGGCGGATCGGACTTTGTCCCTGGCAGTAGACACAGTCGGGGCCGTCGTGGTTGCAACTCCTTGCTGGGACGTTCGCACCGACTCTTGCATGGCTACCAGCTGCTGCAGGCCTGATATATGACATGCAGTCCAACACAGCTAAAACAAAAAATTTCGGCGTTCACGCTAGCCTCACTGCGCATGCCTGCATCTGACACCAAATGTGGGGATTTGCTCTGGTAGACAGGCTTGCGGATGCAGTATAGAGGCAAGGTACACAGTTCTCTGGGTAAAGCAGAAGTGTTTTATTCACACTCAGCAACACAGAAACAGTCTTAGTGCTTGTTCACATGAGGCAAAACAGAAACAGTCTTAGTGCTTGTTCACACGAGGCAAAACACAAGGCAAAAACATCCGTCCCACAGCAAGGTCACCTGAGTGGTCGGAGTTAGTTCACACCTGGCAGTTAGCTCGGCCACGCAAAGTTTCCACCAGAGGCTTCTAGGTAGACTGCATGCCTGATTGCAGACTCTTGCTCTCAGCCCTGAGAGCTCCACAGTAACACCAGCAGCTTCCAGGATAATCACTTCCCCACCTGCTGAGGTGGCTGCCTTTTAAAGGCCCGGAAAAAGTCCGGCCTGGACCATGGGGAATAGTCTCCCACCCAGCACTTGACTATTCCCAATAAGAGCCGGCCCAGATCGGCTTTGTAGCCATACTAAATATCAATGTGTCAAACAGCACTAGCTGCTGCTGACACACAAAAAATCCGGCTCTTATCTCACCGAGGCCAGGAACCTCGGTGACACGTACCTTCCGTCGACAACGGAACCTTGCGCCCTCTTACAATATATATATATATATATATATATATATATATATAGCATTACTAGTCAGTATCCGTGTCCTAAATATCTGGATCGGAGTAGTAGTGCTCTTATTCTTAATATAGATATACTATATATATATACTACATCCAGATATTTAAGACACTGGTGCTGTCTCCAATATACAGAGTAAGCAGATGTTGACACAGATACACTAACACAGACACATACACAGACAGAGACACACAGATACTTATTTACTTACAGGCTGGAGGTTCTCCTATCTCCTCCTTCTCTTCTGGTGTCTTTTGGAGACAAAAGGCCCTGTGATAATTTGACATGATTTTACAGTTACAAGTAAATTAAAGACCTCTCAGTGCATGTTAGACGTTAGTATCTATTATAACAATTTTCATCTGGTCTGTAGACCACAAGACGTCTTTTTACATACACCGCTAATTTAAAACTTCACTTTTATTTTATTCTCATTAAATGAAGTGCTATTTTGAAAATTACGCTTTAAATCATAGAAGCAGCTCAGCCCCATTCATAATGGTGTACTATGTGCTGACTGAGCACATATATACAGTATAAAGGGCAGCGCGGTGTCTTGCTGCGCTGGGATCCTCGGTTCGAATCCAATCAAGGACAAAATCTAGACACCCACGTGTTTGTGTGGGTTTCCTCCGGGTGCTCCGGTTTCCTTCCACACTCCAAAGACATACTGATAGGGAATTTAGATTGTGAGCCCCATTGTTGACTATGTGATGCTAATGTCCATAAAGCGCTGCAAAATATGTCAGCGCTATGTAAGTGCATAAAATAAATAAATCATGTAACACTGCTGATTACTGAATGTCAGGGGTCACATGACATGTTTTCAGGCAATGGGTTTATATATGTTTAAATTGGTGTTATTCTTACGAGCCTCTCTATTAGCAGCAGTCCTAAAAACAGGAATATAAGTCCAAACATTGGGAAAAAAATAATTTGAACTAAAAGGTGGGCTAAAACATTTTAATAAAATAACATGTAATGTGTAGACATTACCCACAGTCATCAGCAGTATTAGGAAACATTATTACTGTAATTAATGGTAATAGATGAGGAAAGATTTAGAACAATACACCTGTAGTCATCTGGAAACCCCAAAAACTCCTCACTACTGTCCGAACTCAAGCTCAGTGGCTCACTAACAGTGGTATCATTGTCACTGGTGTCTTCATACAGGACACCATCCTCAGAACAGTCCAGGGCATTACTGATGCCACATTTTTTGAAGGATTTTACAACAGTTTCATCCTTCACTGACTGCCATGAAGACGTCACCCACTCGCAGACTTGGGTGATAGTGAGCCTTTTCATCCATCCACTGGTTGTAAGATTGTGATTCCCAGCAGCTATCCACTTATTCCACTCCTCTCGCATAAAAACCTTGAATGGCTTGACACATCCAAAGGCTGCAGCTGGCTGGTAAGCCCCCCAGGAATAACCGCTAGATGAGTGTTCACGTCTTTGAACCTCTTTTTTGTGGGTTTACTGATATGTGCCCTAATTTGGTCAAACACAAGTAGAGATGGTTTCTTCAGAAACCCCCCAGGGCGTTTGGACCACACTTTGTCGACCCATATTCTCATGCCATTTTCGTCCATCCATGCTTTGTCATGAACATGCACAATTACGTCTCTTGGAATCGCCTCTTTTGGCATAGATTTAAAAATGAAGCATACAAGGAAAAGAACATTATACCTACTGTGAAACATAGAGTAGGTTTGGTTACGTTTTGGGGCTGCTTTGCTGTTTCTGGCACAGGGTTTCTTGACTCTGTGCAGGGTACAATGAAATCTCAAGACTATCAAGGCATACTAGAGCGAAATGTGCTGCCCAGTGTCAGAAAGCTTGGTCTTAGTCACAGGTCATGGATCCTCCAACAGGATAATAACCCAAAAACACACAGGTAATCCCAGTGCTGGAGTCTCGTCAAAAGCAGATTGGCAGGGGTGCTGTGAGTTGGGGCCCACTGCTGAACTGATATTGATGACCTATCCTGAGGATAGGTCATCTATATAGCAAAAGTGGAGAACCCTGTTTAGGATTGGATACCATTTAATACACCTTGTATTCAAAAACAGAAAAAATCTTTGTGGGTTTTGTTTTGATCTGACAACCTCATTCTGTAGGTCAGTATTATTACGACGATACTAAATATATGTAATTTTTATTATGTCTTACTACTTAAAAAAAAAATGAAAAATCTGTCTGCAGCACTGAGTGAGGGATTGTTTTTTGTCACAATTGCCCTGGCAATATAGCTGCCACTGGTCATGTGATTAGTAACTGACCAATAGCCTTCTTTAGTATTCTCTATAGATGTATTATCATTTTATACGTGTACTGAAGGGAACATCCTTCGTTCATCATTTAACTTCTCTGTGTATCTATTGCTTCTTGGTGAACAGAGGCTCAAATTGGCCTTTTCTTTGCATGTTACTTTTGATACTCGAGAAACTTTTCCTGAGATTTGCTGTATCTCTCAGATGCTTCTTTACAAACTGCAGAAAAAATTGATAACCACAGCACTCTCTGTCTTCAGTAGTGTATAGTTTATTCACCAACTGTGCGACATTTTGACTTCAGAGTCTTTCTCAAGCATGTATATTACAACAGTGAGAGACATACATATATACACCTAATACCAATTAGTTAATTGAATTGGGGGACCCCCCTATCCAGGTTCCTCCCACCATCCCATAATTACCATCTGTGTTTACCTTCTAAATAACATAATATGAATCATAATATAAAACACACTGTGCATGTATATCAAAAGTAAATGCATTCTACATACCACACTCGTTTCCCATGTCTCATAGAAAGCCGACAGTGAAGGCATCATTCACCGTCTCATAATGTCCATTGCGCGTGTGTTGCCAAAGTCCATGGATAGTTTCCAGGTCAAATGTTCAATACTGATCACTAGCTTACAGTGGATATAAAAAGTCTACACACCCCTGTTAAAATGTCAGGTTTCTGTGCTGTAAAAAAATGAGACAAAGATAAATCATTTTAGAATTTTTTTCCACCTTTAATGTGATCTATAAACTCTACCACTCAATTGATAAACAAACTGAAATATTTTAGGTGGAGGGAAGAAAACAAAAAAAACTGAGGCTGTGCACAGGAGATGCCCTCCCAATCTGACAGATTTGGAGTGTTCTTGCAAAGAAGAGTGGGCAAATCTTGCCAAGTCAAAATGTGCCATGCTCATAGACTCATACCCAAAAAGACTGAGTGCTGTAATAAAATCAAAAGGTGCTTCAACAAAGTATTAGTTGCAACCATATTATTTTATTTTTATATTTTTCCTTCCCTCTACCTAAAAGATTTCAGTTTGTTTTTCAATTGAGTTGTACAGTTTATAGGTCACATTAAAGGTGGAAAAAGTTCTGAAATGATTTATCTTTGTCTCATTTTTTTACAGCACAGAAACCTGACATTTTAACAGAGGTGTGTAGACTTTTGATATCCACTGTATATATAAATTATAATCCTAAGTCTTAAATCCCCCATTTATCAAAGAAAAAAATCATCCTTCCAATTATAAATAGCAACAACATTATTGTTAAATATATTCCCGATCGAGTGCTAGAATGTACTGTCGGACGGGAAGTGATTAAGGCTTCGTTCACATCACCGTTCTGCCTTTCTATTCTTCTGCTCCGTTTAGGAGCAGGAGAACGGAAAGGACGGATTTGGCACATAACTGAGCCCTAACTGAGCCGAACGGAGCCTAAAGACCCCAGAGACTATAATGCTCAGAAGAAGATTTTGGAGCGGAGACAAAAGTTGTGCATGCAGGACTTTTGTCTCCGCTCCAAAATCATCTTCTGAGCAGGCACCTAACGGACCCATTATAGTCTCTGGGGTGTTTAGGCTCCGTTCGATGGCTCA
>CM065590.1:128541615-128566771 GCA_033119425.1 Bufotes viridis
GCTGATCTGGAATCTGTATAAATTTGGGGTCTGAGTTGCAAAATCTGTAATAGTTTCCTATCTACCATTTGCCATATAGTAATGCTGGTGTCTTATGTGGCAGGGGGGGTGCATACCTCTGACCAAAGACATCCGCCTGTGATGGTCTGGACCAAATGGAGAAGAAAAGGAAACTGAAAAACTGAAGTCTGTGGAGACGTCACCTGTAAGTCACTGGACATGTGTTTTAATCTTTTTATTAGGGTACAGTCACACAGCCAAGTTTCCAGATGTAGTTTTGATAGCAAAAACCAGGAGTGAATTAAAAAAGAGAAGTCGTAGTTGCCCTATATACTTTCTCTCCTTTTATGATCCACTCCTTCCAGAACTACATCCAGAAACCAGATGGTGTGGCCGTAACCATACAAAGAAGGGTCCCTTTAAATTGATTCGGGGGGGTGGGGTGGCACAATATGCCTACTCTGCCTAGGGCACCTACATACCTTGTCCTGGCTCTAATATTACATAATAACAGCCTGGACCTTCTGGGGGTTGCAGCCCTCTCCTCGTATACCTTCACCCCCTGTAATGTCCTCTAATATCACATAATAACAGCCCAGACATGCTGGGAGGTGTAGTTCCATGTTTGGGAAGGGTTGATCCATGTCAGTACAGTAAAATCATTTCTGTTCCCTATATCTATACCCAGGAAAGCTGGGTAATTCACAGTATGGCTGCCATTATGGCTACTACAGCTGCTATTTTCAGGTACATTTTATCTGACCTGCTAATGGGACCCCAGCAGTGACTGGAAGGGCCCCAACACTCTGTCCATATGAATCCATGCGCTTGTGTGATCCTACCACCTTGTTCTATGGCAGTGCTGGGATTTTTTAAAGGGGTATTCCGGTTACATTGTGTTATCCCCTATCCTCATCTCACGACCATTCTATTTATATCTGTCCAGAGACAGCTGAGTGTTATACTCAGAAATGAATGGAGCGGCCATGTGCATACCCTTCCAACCATGCTGATCATTTCAGGGGGGCTGTAGGGGGTATGTGGTTCCCGTTCTTGTGATCAGTGGGGGTAGTAGAACCCCCACCGATCTAATTGTTATTTCCTATACTGTTAATAGGGGATAACAATGTAACCAGACTTCCCCTTTAAAGCAATCTACAGTGTCCCACATAATCTGATGAAAAAAATCATGACTGGTACTTCCTCTGCTTGTAGCAGTGGTACAGTGTAATTACAGCTGCTCGTCCCATTCAAGTGAAGGCGGATCATTGGGGGAGCGGGACCCCTGCTGTTCTGATATTGATCACCTAAGGATACATAATCAATATTAAACCAATTTACAAATATCTATATACAGTCACGTAGTACTTATATCTATATACTCACACATACACTGTACATATATCTATATACTTACACACACTGTATATATATCTATATACTTACACACACTGTATATATATATATATATATATATATACACATACACACTGTGTGTATATATATATATATATATATATATATATATATACTTACACACTATGTATATATATATATCTATATACACATACACACTGTACATTTATCTATATACTCACACATACACTGTATATATATCTATATACTTACACACACTCTATATATATCCATATACACACACACTGTACATAAATTTATATACTTACACACACTGTATATATATATATACACACACACACACACACACACACACACTGTATATATACCTGTATACTCACACGTCCACTGTACATATATCTATATACTCACACATACACTGTACATATATCTATATACTCACACACACATCTACTGTACATATATCTATATGCTCACACACACACTGTACATATATCTATATGCTCACACACACACTGTACATATATCTATATACTCACACACACATCTGCTGTACATATATCTATATACTCACACACACATACACTGTACATATATCTATATACTCACACATACACTGTACATATATCTATATACTCACACACACATCTGCTGTACATATATCTATATACTCACACACACATACACTGTACATATATCTATATACTCACACATACACTGTACATATATCTATATACTCACACACACATCTACTGTACATATATCTATATGCTCACACACACACTGTACATATATCTATATACTCACACACACATCTACTGTACATATATCTATATGCTCACACATACACTGTACATATATCTATATGCTCACACACACACACACACACATCTACTGTACATATATCTATATACTCACACATACACTGTACATATATCTATATACTCACACACACACTGTACATATATCTATATACTCACACATCTACTGTTCATATATCCATATGCTCACACATACACTGTACATATATCTATATACTCACACACACACACACATCTACTGTACATATATCTATATACTCACACATACACTGTACATATATCTATATACTCACACACTGTACATATATCTATATACTCACACACACACACACACACACACACATCTACTGTACATATATCTATATACTCACACATACACTGTACATATATCTATATACTCACACACTGTACATATATCTATATGCTCACACATCTACTGTTCATATATCCATATGCTCATACATACACTGTACATATATCTATATACTCACACACACACACACATCTACTGTACATATATCTATATACTCACACATACACTGTACATATATCTATATACTCACACACACATCTACTGTACATATATCTATATACTCACACATACACTGTACATATATCTATATGCTCACACATCTACTGTTCATATATCCATATGCTCACACATACACTGTACATATATCTATATACTCACACATCTACTGTACATATATCTATATACTTACACACACTCTATATATACATACATATACACATACACACTGTACATTTATCTATATACTCACACATACACTGTATATATATCTATATACTTACACACTCTATATATCTATATACACACACTGTACATAAATTTATATACTTACACACACACTGTATATATACCTGTATACTCACACGTCCACTGTGCATATATCTATATGATCACACATACACTGTAGATATATCTATATACTCACACATCTACTGTACATATATCTATATACTCACACATCTACTGTACATATATCTATATACTCACACATACACTGTACATATATCTATATACTGTGGTAATGTGAATAAGAAAATATATGGTAAGGTCCTGGAAGGGGTGTATATCTCACCCAGGTTCCTCAACTGGGTGAGGTAAAGTGAAATCCAGGAGGGTGCTGGCTTCAGCAAACATAGTTGCTGAAACTATTTTTCTTTAGTAGTTTATGGGCTGGATTTTACTGGACTGGGGAAGGTAGGCTTGGTAGAGGGACCTTCCCAGTCCACCCCATTCCAGGGCATGTTTTCCTCTAAGCCTGAGGGATCTTCAGGTGTGGTCATGTGGGATCTTTAAGGGGAAATAAAAATCCTGTCCCAGGCTTTCAGTCTGGGTATTGTGATGTCTGGAGATAAGTCCAAGATTCTGGCTGCTCTCCTGAATGAAGACAAACCTAACTGCCCTGTGTGAACAGTGTTTAATACTGTAGGCGAGCCAGATACCAGCCTGTATTAGGTAGCGCTCAGACGAGCAGGATTTTTGTTATGTTTTTGCCAAAAGTGAAAAAGCTATTTGTTTTTGCTGTTTTCTATTGTGAGCGAAATTATAAGGCATCCATTTTGTATATTCCTGTGCTTTCACAAGAAGGGGATTTAGCCTTGAAAGGCTAAAGTACAGATTTCACAATGGGCCCTGCTCCCCCTATGCTGACTATTCTTCTTCTTATCTAAAACTAAACATAGAAACTTGAAGCTTGTGTACAATAGGACAGTTTCTATTGTGTAAGTCTGTGTATAAATATGTGTACTGCTCATTGCAATAAAGAAGGTCATTATGAGAAACACAACTTGTATGTGTCTCCATATTGTGGCCCAGGGCCGGCTTACTCAGTTATGAGAAATTAGGACACCGCATCACATCAGAAATGTCGGTTTGCGACTGACAGAAATTGGCGCCCGAACAGGGACAGGACATCGAGTAAGGCCATTCGGATCAACAACGGCATGTGCTCCACCGGGACGGACAGACCATAAAGCAGCTGCACGGTAAGAAGTTTTATTCTTACAAAATGACCCTCTGTCCCTCCCTGTGTTGGCTGCTACGATCTGGGTGAGTCTTACATGTTATAATTGTCCTGTCCAAAGAACTATGATATTGATGTGATGTTGGTTTAATGCTGCCAGTGTGGAGTTGAGACAATCTCCACAGACCAGGGTTTGTCACGGGCATCTGGTATATGTGTCTCATGACTGCGTTTTGGTAAGCGACTCTGGGAGTTCCTGGAGTGCAGCGAGCACTGCAGTCAATTTTGTACTAACTTTGTTAAGTCCAGAGTTGAGACAATCTACGGACGCCGGGGTTTACTTTTGAGTAACCGGTTTACGTGTCTCACGGCTACGCTTTGGTAAGCGGCTCTGGGCGTTCCCGGGTGCAGCGAGCACTGTAGCCACGTAACAGAATTAACAAACCAACTGTATGCGCTGTATATGACTGTCAGGTATACAAGACATCTGTTGGGGCTATATATAGTGATGTAAGTAGGTTGTGATGTGATAGTACTAAAGAAATGTGTAAGGTCAGGTAATCTCTATTTGGAAAGATAAAGACTGCATGTTGTTTTATGAGAATCCCTGAATGAGACGGTGTAAGAGAGTGAATGATCTATAAGGGACAAAAGAATATGTCCTTGACTGATGAGGGATTCCAGTAGGTGTGACGTCTTGTATGTGACAAGATGAGTCTGTCTCCCTTAAGGAGATGGAAGGAGAGGGATGTGTGTGAGGAATATAACCAGTAGGAAATTTCCATGGTGAAAAAGTACTCTGGGAACGTGGTGAAGTCTTAGGAAATTGATAAGGGAACCTTCCACGAAGAAGGGTGTCGAAAGAGACTTTATCCCGAGCACACCATAGACTCATCACGTGGCGCATGAGTGACTGAAGCCAGGGGATTCAGCATAGCAGTTAGGGATAGCCTGAAAGGATAAGAGTGAGAGTTGTGCGTCCTGAGTGTCTAGTAAAGAGAGTGATTCCCAAATAAGAGAGCAAAACAGTAAGACCAGATTCTGCAGAGTGTAAAACATCCCCAGGAAGATCTAGAAAAGATTTAGGGAAGGAAAGTAAGAAAGGATAGAGGTAAGGCTGAAATGGTAATAGAGGAAATATAGACGGTCACTGTAGTATAGAATGTGCTGGTAATTGTGTTGTCTGGCAGGGAAAGAAATTATAGAGACACCCCGTATTGAAGTTAAGAGACCTGGTGGGTCCCCAAAGTGGTCTTAGTGTAAGTCTTGTCTAGGTGTACCAGAAGGACTGTCTGAGGTAGGAGGACCTTAAGTGGTGTACCAGAAGGACAGTCTGAGGTAGGAGGACCTAGAGTTTGTCTAGGTGTACCAGAAGGACTGTCTGAGGTAGGAGGACCTTAAGTGGTGTACCAGAAGGACAGTCTGAGGGAGGAGGACCTAGAGTTTGTCTGGGTGTACCAGAAGGACTGTCTGAGGTAGGAGGACCTTAAGTGGTGTACCAGAAGGACAGTCTGAGGGAGGAGGACCTAGAGTTTGTCTGGGTGTACCAGAAGGACTGTCTGAGGTAGGAGGACCTTAAGTGGTGTACCAGAAGGACAGTCTGAGGGAGGAGGACCTAGGAGAAGCCCGGCTGGCAAATTAATTTTAGGATTAGACTGAGACAGACCATGGGGGCTACAGGAAGTAAGTCCGGGGACCGAAAGAGGAATACTGCCAGACAAAATATTAAGAGAAGGTAGAGATGCAGTGAAAGGGTATAGCAAGTTGTTGAAAAGGCTAGAATGCCATAAAATGGAAGTTTGGAAGTTGAATAAAATAGATGACAGTTAAAGGGATATCTTGCATTCAGATTAACCTGAATTAAGACTCTCCCTGTGAGTGTCATATGCCTGGGTAGACTTAGGTCAGTCTCAATAAATGAGACTCCAGAAGTTAAAGAGTTGATCAGACTCTTGGTGTATCCACTTTTGTCCAAGTACAGTATGTAGGTTAGTTATGTATAGGAAAGGTGTATATATATATATATATATATATATATATGTGAATGAAATGGTTAAACTGAGGTTTAAAGTGATGGCTATGAACTGTCCTTATTGTGTTTGCTACGGAGTGTAAACAAGAAGAATCGGAGTGATGATTAACTATTTCTTTCCCAATTTCTAATTTTTTTTTTTAAGGGGAATGCGCAATGTGAACTAAACTGTACTTTGATATGTATACCTAACTGATAAGTGATTTTAATGATGATGTTTGTATATAGTTTGGGATATCCTTTATATGTATCAGTAAGTCCACGTGGCATTGTATTCAGTTTGTTTATCTTGTTATATGCATTTTTAAGGTTTTGTCTTGAATAATTTGATTTGTATCTGTTATATGTTTCTGTTTGCAGGAGAGAAGATAAGAATGATCATTATTAGCCAGAAATTGTGTTTTTAATATGTTTCTTTCTCCCTAAATATCTGTGTGTAAATGGATTGTTGAGTTTTAGGAAAGCTGGGTATTTTGTATAAAGGGAGACAGTGGGAGCCGTGCCTGTGAGTGGAGTGACCCTGAAAAGGGGTAATGGAATGTGTAGCCTAAAGTGTTGCAAAGTGTTGTAAATTGATTCTTTGAGTGTGTGCAGTTTGTAGCCAAGGCCAAATGTGAATGGTTGATAACTCACTAATTGTGTGGAGAGAGATTAGAATCACGTATGTTTTATGTGTTTTTATATAATGTTATGGAGCTCCAGGAAAGCCTTTTGTATGTTATTTGTTGATTTGCTCTTCCTTATTTGTTATATGTTCAAGGAACCTGTGTGTGTGTTAATGTATTGGGAAGTTTCTTTGTGTCTGTCCCCAGATGATGTTTCTATGTCGGTTATATGTTAAATGTTGTGTCTGTTCCTTGTTATGTTTGTGTGAAACTAAGTTCTGACCTCAGGTGTTGCTAAAAAAAAAAAAAAAAAAAAAAAGGTTGGGGGTTCCATCTCTCCTTGGGGGAAACAGTGCTTTAATTGGCTTGAGAGCCAATCACCCCAGACCAGCTGTCTGCAGATGAGGTGCTGGCCTACATAACAAGTCATATCTCAAGGCCTATTTAAAAAGTTGACTTATAGAATAGCTGCCTTATATCTGGTGGCATCAGAGGAGGAGCTTATTAAGAGCTAATTTTCATCCCTTTCATGCCAAATAGAAAACTAACTAGGAGAGAAAGGTCCCAAAAGTCCAACCAAGAAAGATGGACCTAGATGATAGAAGGGAGGGAACAGCTAAGCTTCCTGTTCAGTATGTGGGAGGCTTCTGGATATTTACAATAGCCCATGTAGGACCAACAAAATTACAGAGGAAATAGATGCATTTTATGATCTGAAATATGCATTGATTGTTTTGATGCTTTTCTCCCTCTCTACAGCCGGTGTCAACTGTCCTGTTTGGTTGCTTGTGCCCCTCTCCACCAAGACCATGGAGGCAGGCATAGTCTGTTGTGGTATTATTCAGTTGCCCTGCACCCTGTAACCATAGGATATATATTTGTGCATGAACAGTTGTAGGTGTAGCTCAACTTGTTACAAAGTTGCAAGTTCCCCATGTGGTGTCTAAAGTTTTATCAAACTAGACACCTGTCTACAGCTAACCCAGACACCTTTCCAAGGTTGGATTCATCAGATATGTGGTTTCTCTTCTTACTCTCTAATCTTGTGAAGTGTTACAATATTCTGAATCCAACTACCTTGCTGCTCGTATATTTGGAAAAGGGGGGAGGGCATGGAGAAATAGGAGAACAATGTGAAATCCAGTCTCTAATTTTCCAACTAGTCAGCGAGGAATGCCCAGTTATCATGAGAAAAACAAAATATGATAACGAGGGGTTGGCAAATATTCCTCTTGTACCACTCAATAATCTGTCTGCTGAGTATTTTGTAGATGGCTCGAGATCATGGAACAAGGACCAAGGACAATTCGTCACCGGGTATGCTGTAGTCCATAATGGTGAGGCAGTGATACAGAAACCACTCCCGTCTAGTTGTTAGACACAAGATGTGGAGCTGAAGGCAATCACTGCAACGTGTAATCTGCATGAAGGAAAGGAGGTGAACATCCATATGGAGTCGAGGTATGCGTTTGGTGTAGCACATGACTTTGGAGCCATTTGGCGGAGCTGTAGTTTCTGGAACTCTGTAGGTAAACTTAGAATGCTAAGGCTGTACGACAGATATTGGACGGATAATAAATAAAAGAGCAGCCATGGTGAAGGTGTCAGCACACACCAAAGAGCAGACCCCTGAAACGCTGAGTACTTTGTCAGATCAGGCAGCCAGAAAGACAGCATTACTCCCCTTGATGGTGGCTGTCCCATCGGCCATGCCTGCAGTAGAAGTAGAACTGCCACAGACCCTCCAGAACCAGACATCCCCCCATAGGTAAAATGTATGAATGGAGGGAGGTGCCATACAAGGAGAAGGAAGGTCCTGGCGTATACACACTGAGGTCTGTCTGCCCTGTTGTTTGCTTTTCAATGATGGCCACCCTGTTTCAGTCAGTGGTTGATAACTTCAGTTGCATAACTAGTTTGCCCCAGGGTTTCAGAATATGGCTGATAAAAAGTTGTATAGGTGTGCCTTACATGTGCAAGGCATAACCCTGGAAAGCCTACCCGAGTACTCAGGAAAAGCACAAGACCAGATTACCCGTTTCAGAGATTGCAGATGGACTACATACAGCTGCCTAAGGTGGGTAATTATGTGTGTGTCTTGGTCTGAGTAGACTTGTTCTCTGGATGGCCTGAAGCCTGGCCGGTGACGCATGCTGCTGCAAAAGCCACCGCTCAGAAACTGCTGAAGTAGTGTGCACATATGGGGTCCTGGATATAATAGAAATTGGGTGTACACATTTCACAGGGGAAATCATGAAAGCAGTGACAGAGGCCTTAGGCATCCAACAAGCATTCCATGTTTCATACCACCCCCAAAGATCAGGAAAAGTCGTAAGAACAAATGACACACTTAAATTGAAGGTTTAAATAGCCATGGAGGAGACCAGGGAAGAATTGGGTTTACAGCTTACATGTAGTTTTGTTCTCAATCAGGTACACTCCATGTAGAAAAACTAGATTGACCCCTTATGAAATCCTCTTTGAGCCTGCCCCTAGTAATGGTCTGTATTTTCCACAAGTATTGGTCATGGAACATGGTTCCTTGTCAGAATATGTGCAGGCCCTACAGGCACAATTGCATAAGGTACAAAAACAAGTGTTTGCATCTATTCCAGATCCCAATAGTACTGAAAGGAGCTTTGGAACCAGGAGACTGGGTGGTCCTGATGAGACTGTCAGGAAAACCTCGACCCCCAATTTGATGATCCCATCCAAGTCCTTTTGACAACTACCACTTCAGAGAAATTGCAAGCAAAAACAAATTTGGTCCATGCCATCCATTACAAGAAAGTTTTGAGTGTCGAGACTGGAAGAGATGCCTCTCATTCCCCTTGTGTGGCTATTGATTTTGGTGCAAAGAATATGGACTCTTATTGAGATGCTGAAGAAGAACTGGGACAATAAGTTTCTTAAACATCACCGAATATTGCATTACTGGTAGTTTATCTCAAAAAGGAGAGAGACAGGATGACCAAAAATATAATTCCACAGCAGTAGCCTTCCTGTAGCTGGGTGGGTAGAGGTCCCTTGATGGCAAGCAAATGTCACTGCTTAGAAGGATGGAACAGTACAAGTATAGGATTTTGATGGACAGAAGTGGGGTAGGAAAAAGGTACCTTCATTTAGGAGAATTATGGTTCACTGTCCAGGTCTCATTTAGACTTTTAGAAGGGGTAGGAAGGCACAGATCGAGGCAATATGCAGGGGCTAGTCAGTACTCTCCACAACCAGTCATGGGAATACAACCGGTTCTTTTCTTTAGTGAAGGTGACAAAGATTAATGTGGTCCCCAAGCACACCCTATATAAAAGGGCAGTTGAGAATCACCTCAGACCAAGAGAGAGGCCACATGTAGTGTCAATGGAAGAAACAAACAGATTTGTCACTAAACTGTTCTTATATCCTGGATGATGCAGATATGGGAGAAATTAGTGGAAGATTACTTAGAATATCAATATTTGTGAGGTTTTGGGGATGCTCAGACTAGTACTGTACAGGCTCATCTTATATTAGGAACTGATAGTGCTAGATTAGTCGGCAGCAAAAGATGGGGATATCTGCCAAATTTTCAGGTTAGGGCCCTAAAACAAAAGTTGTTAAGGAAAAGCGAGAAAGATGGTTTTGAAGTATAGTTTAAGTTCTTTTAATCATATATGTAATAGTAAGTTTTTGGGTCATAAGAAAACTGTGTAAGAAGAAATGGAAAACTGTTACAGTTGGATATTCCATCAAGCAAGATCTCCCACTGGAAAGATCCAGCAAGTGTAATTGTGATGTAATTTGCAGGATGCTCAGGAGGGAATCAGGTGAAGAGATAGTAAGTCCTGGATGTGTGATTAGCACATGTCAATGTACCTCTGAGCAATACCTGAAATTATTCACAAAAGGGGGAATTGTGAGCGAAATTATAAGGCATCCATTTTGTATATTCCTGTGCTTTCACAAGAAGGGGATTTAGCCTTGAAAGGCTAAAGTACAGATTTCACAATGGGCCCTGCTCCCCCTATGCTGACTATTCTTCTTCTTATCTAAAACTAAACATAGAAACTTGAAGCTTGTGTACAATAGGACAGTTTCTATTGTGTAAGTCTGTGTATAAATATGTGTACTGCTCATTGCAATAAAGAAGGTCATTATGAGAAACACAACTTGTATGTGTCTCCATATTGTGGCCCAGGGCCGGCTTACTCAGTTATGAGAAATTAGGACACCGCATCACATCAGAAATGTCGGTTTGCGACGACACTATAAATAAAGTGGAACTTTATTGGAACGTTATCCTGTTGTCTGCACCAGAATCTGTCACCGCCACCCTGCTTGAGAGAGCGATCCTTCACAATTGGTGGAGGATGCGAGCAGTATTAAGTTCCTAAGGGCAACGGCTACAGTTTCGTGCTTTATGTCCTGGGTGAAAGCGGCTGCAACTTTGCCACGTCCATCAAATACGATGAAGAAAGTTCTAAAGCAGCTGGTGCTGGCTAACCTGAGGCATGAACAGGTCATGGAACAGCAACAGAAAAGGCATGAAGAGGCCTTATTTGCACAACAGCAGGCTCAGGCAGAGGCCCAGGCTCGGCAGCAGGAAACAAATCGTCTGCTGATATTATATTATTATATTATAACTCCAGCCCAAAAAGTGGCGGTAAGCCCCCCAGATACTTTCAATATGAGAAAGGCTGTGCAGCGAGCCTTGCAAAAACTGACACCTGATGATGACATCGAGGCCTACCTGACTGTGTTTGAAAGAGTGGCAGAGAGAGACAGACTGCACGGAGCAGAGTGGGCTGAGGTCCTTGCACCCTTTCTGTCAGGTGAACCACAAAAGGCCTACTATGACCTCAGGGAGCAGGATGTCTGGGACTATGCTAAATTAAAAATGGAGGTCCTTGCTTGCCTGGGCGTTACCCCAGCTGTTCGTGCCCAGAGGGTCCATACATGGATGTACACTATGGATAAGCCGTCCTGGTCTCAGATGTTTGACCTCCTCCATCTTGTCCGGAAGTGGCTGGAACCTGAGTCTTCTATGCCAGCCCAGATCGTGGAGAAAGTGGTGGTGGACCACTACTTCAGAGCCCCCCCTGCGGGGGTCGGACATGGAGACCCCAATACGGCAGACCAGATCGTCAACCTAGTGGAAAGATTCCTGGCAACTGAGGACTACCTCCGTGATGTCCCTGCCGCACCCACGCCTCCCTTGAGTGCCTGACCCGTGTCTTCTGTGGGTAAGAGAGTTCCGGCTGCAGGGGGTGTGTGGAAGGTAGCAAGAGGAGAGGAACCCACCCGATCTGAGCAAAATCTATTGGACTTAGACGTGTCCCGAGGTAACTTTAGTACGGAGCAATTGACAGACTCCAATCTTGTGAATGTGCGAGCAAGCGTTACCGTGATAGATGGTGTCCCACAGGAACCAGAACCTGGCCAGAAATTTCCGCATTTTGCCATAAGCCAAAACTTAGTGTATCGTGTTATCAAATGCAACCACGAAATTGTGGAGCAGCTCTTGGTACCTAAACCCCTATAGACGCATGGTATTAGACCTAGCCCATAACCACGTACTTGGGGGGGTCATTTAGGGACTAGCAAAACACAGGAGAGGGTATTACAAAGGTTTTACTGGCCTGGGGTGTATGAAGAAATAAAATCATACTGCGAGTCGTGCCCCACCTGTCAAATAAGTGCCCCAGTGACCCACTTCCGGAGTCCCTTGGTGCCTCTTCCCATCATTGAGGTACCTTTTGAAAGAATTGCCATGGATTTGGTGGGTCCTATTATTAAGTCAGCTAGGGGACACCAGTATTTCTTGGTTGTGTTGGACTATGCCACTCGGGACCCGGAAGCGGTGCCTCTGAGAAACATGGCGTCCAAAAATATTGCCAACTTTATTGGAACGTTATCCTGTTGTCTGCACCAGAATCTGTCACCGCCACCCTGCTTGAGAGAGCGATCCCTCACAAGACTCACATGTACATATATTTATATACTTACACACACTGTACATATATCGATATACTCACACGTCCACTGTACATATATTTATATACTTACACATACACTGCATATATATCTATACACTCACACTGTATATATATATATACTGTAGGCTTGACAATGGTCCCAGTAAGTGGACCGAAACGTTGCTTTATGGGTGAATAAAGATTACACTTTCTTCACAAATCGGATGTGCCGTGGCTTCCTGTTGAACTATACAAGTTACAACGGAGTCTGGGTGTGTGCTGCAGGCACTCCACGTTTCCATATTGGTGTGCAGCCTGAACTTTCATTTGTATTTATATATATATATATATATCTATATATTCATGCGTAAAATATACGTATATTGTGTCTCGTAGTAAGCATGGTTCTGTTATCATGTCTGTATGTTACACAGGTGGGGGTCTACAGTTTTTTCACAGCCCAGGGCCCATAGTAGCCTTAAGGCTGCGTTCACATCTGCGTTTTGAACTCTGGAAGTCTGTCCAGCAGAGGAAAAGACTGACGGAATTCAGTATATCAGTCATATATGCTGACTTTTGGCCAGGGGAAAAAAAATAATCATTCTTTGTCCAGCCAAAAGCTGGCATAGATGCCAGATCCCCATTCATATTCAAATGATCTTACACATACTATTCCTCCTAGTAAACAACTAAGGCTACTTTCACACTTGTGGCACAGCTATCCGGAAGGCTGTTCCGGCGGGAGAACAGCCTGTCGGATCCGCCATGCGCAAGTACCCATGCACTGCCGTGCTGCCGCTCCGTCCCTATTGACTATAATGGGGCGGGGGGCGGAGCTACGGCGCAGCATGTCTGTGCACGGCCAGAGATTGCCTGGGCTAAATGTACTGCAGGTCTGACTTTTTAGTCCGGCGATCTTTGACGTGCACAGACGTGCTGTGCCGTAGCTCCGCCCCCCACCCCATTAGTCAATGGGGACAGAGCGGCAGCACGGCACTGCACAGTCAGAAAAATGCCTGATCAGTCAGAAAAATACATTGCAATACCAGATCCGTTGTTCCGGTGTCATCAGGCAAAACGGATTCGGTATGTATTTTTTTCACATTTTTAAAGGTCTGCACATGCGCAGAGCAGAATGCCGGATCTGTCATTGCGGTATTTTTAATGCCGGATCCGGCACTAATACATTTCAATGTAAATGAATGCCAGATGCGGCATTCCGGCAACTGATTCGGCATTTTCGGCGGAGATAATACCGCAGCATGCTGAAGTATTTCCTCTGTCCAAAACGCCTGACAGTGACTGAACTGAAGACATACTTGTAAGAAACAGTCATGTAATGTCTCTAAGTTTCACTATTCTGTGTTAAAATGTAAAGTGCCTGCAGTATTCTTTTGGTCAGTAGATGGCAGCATAGGACCACTTTGTGTTGAAGTTATCATAGAGATAGTGTGTTACTGTGATGCTCCTTTAAGTGCTGAATAAGACACGCCCCGGATGATGTCAGCAGGCCTGTTTTCTGAACAAGAAGGAGGACAGAGAAGCTGCTGCTATGTCAGCCATGATGGCAAGTTAGAGAACCTGTTCTGTGTGGTGTAAGGCCTGGTTGGAGACATCACAAAGCTGCCCTGTGCATCCAGGCTGTGTAAACTTCGGTTGGAATATAAAGAGACAGTGCATTTAGTCAAGCTGAGCTGAGAAGGACCGTGTACAGCAACTAACCTGTGGAGCTGGCCTGTGCTGAGTGGATTGCCACTAATGGTAAAAGGACTCACAGTACTGTCGATGTACCGGACAGTGACTGTAACATCTAACTGATTCTTCCGGCCTTCTGAGGAGGACTTCTTGGTTGTGGATCCTGCCTTGGTTAAAGAGAAAGAACGACATCGGGCCCCACCGTGCACTCCTATAAACTGTAAGAGAACCACTGGGATAAGGGGTGCGCACCCACTTGAAGTTAGGGTCAGTTAGGGACAGTGTTTGGGACTATTGTATCTGAGTGTCCGCGCTGCAAATACGGAAACAGTGGAGGTGGACATTGTTCTAGTATATGACTTATATTGTTCATACTGTTCTGAATATTCTGCTTGCTCTTACCCCTGCAATTCCAGTGTTGTTAACCTGTTTTTATTCACTTATAGTAAATGCAACTTTCTTAATCTGAAATTCTGCGTACGCACTCCTTTCTGGTCGCGGAGTCAAACCACCTGCCTTGCTCTCGGTTTACAAATTGGCGTAGTCGGCAGGATCCGTGTACCAGAATGAACGGCGACGCACCTGTTAGGAGGGATGGTGCTGGAGAAAGAATGACCAGCAGGGGCTATAATGAGTCAGTTAACAAAGTTTGATGGTAATAATATGTCTGTGAATATGTGGGCAGAGCAGATACGGATGGTACAGCGCATGTACCAGACCGCACCAGAAGTACTAGTAGAATTAGCCATATTGACGTTACAAGGGGATGCTAAGACTACAGTGATATTGCGGCCATTTGAACAAAGACAGACATTTGAGCAAGTTGTCCAGATTCTAGAAACTATTTATGGAGAAACGGCATTGCTGGGGTCCCTGCAGGCACAGTTCTTCCAGAGGGTACAAAAGGAGAATGAAAGTCTCCCTCAATATGCCAATGCCCTACAAGAACTGCTCCGAGATATTCAAGGGAAGGAAAGAGGGGCCCACCAACCTTCTGTAACCCTGATCGGACACTCCGTGACCGGTTTGTTCTGGGGATCCGTGATGGCAGTTTGTCTGTTGCTATGCAGGACTTTATAAGACGGGAGACTGATGCCAAATTTCATGACGTACAAGTAGAGGCCATCTCACGTGCCAATAGTATGGTTCAGAAACCTCAGACCGCAGTTGGAGTTACACTGTCGCAGGGGGCTAGCTCTGGCTCAGAAACAGTAGAAAAAGGGACCTTTAAAGAGATACTTACAGTAATGCAGAAATTGCAAGAGCAAATGGAACACCTACAAACCAGTTGTAATGAGGATGCTATGAGAATTACAGGCCTCCAGAAAGCTAGAGACGAAGGGGTGGGCCGTTCACACCAAGAAGGTCAGAATCACCCACAACCTCGCTGGAGGGATGAGGATAGGACCTACCGAAGGGGTCCCAATAATGTAGTACAACTCTCAGGGGAGACTGATGGGGCTTACCGAAGGGGCCCAAACCGATGGCAGGAGCGACGAGAATTACGCTGCTGGGAGTGTGGACGAATGGGCCACATTGATGCTAGATGTCCACAGCAGCGACAAGTTTATGAGAGACCCCCTACTGTAGTAGGGCGATTAGTAGGGGAAACTGAGAGGGAGACTATGAGGGGAGAATGCCCTGAAAAAGACCTAATTGCTGCAAGTCCCATCATACAGATAGAATTAGAAGGTATTCCGGTTACCGGGATGATTGACACGGGTTCTCACGTAACGACCCTGAGTAGAGACTGTTATGAACGGTACTTTCAGCAACATGTGAAATATGATCCCCATACATTCATACGAGTGGTTGCAGCTAATCAGCTACCAGTACCGGTGGTGGGAGTGGCCTGGATGGATGTCAGATTATGTGGCCAAGATCTAGGCAAGAAAGGCATTGTGGTGGTACAGGCGTCACGTGAAGTGGAGGTCCCTATCATCTTGGGGATGAATGTGTTAAAAGAATTGGATCAGATTCTCTTTGAAAAGAAAGGTCACGGTTACTGGAAAGAAACCGCTAGCCATCGGCCTACTCAAACAGCCTTACAGCGGCTGGTCCGAACATGCGGCTTAAAGAAAAGTTCTGATGCACAACGACCTCTTGCTCGGATTTCGGTCCCTCTGCACACAAAAATTACATTGCCACCACTGACAGCTGAAAGAAGTATTGATCCACTAGTGGCCCGTTCCTTGGCAGTAGTTCACAATGGGAGAGTACCCCTCCGGTGTGTGAACACACAGGATCAAGAGTTAGCGCATGTGAAGGTGCCTGACTTCAGCAGATTTTCACAAGCCTTGGTCACTGCTATTCAGTGTGAAATGGAAGGGACCGAAATGGCTCCTTTCTTTGGCCCCTCACGACAGGAATGGGCGCAAATGCAGCAGGCCCATGAGGGGCTGGCACAAATGATCAAGTGTGTTGAGAAGAACAAGAAGCCCTGTAAAGAGGAAAGAGAACGAATGACACGTGAAATGCTATTGGTCCTGAGTCAGTGGGAAAAGTTAGAGATGAAAAATGGAGTGCTATGCCGAAAGGTATATCTACCTTCTGAAATCGACATTTGCTACCAAATCGTCGTGCCTAGTGAACTGGCTCAATCATTGGCCCTTGAAGCTCATAATAAGAATGGACATTTTGGTCATGAGAAGACCTTTCGTTGGCTACAGCGACTGATTTACTGCCCCGGCCTCCGTCAAATGGTTGAAGAAGTATGTCATCGATGTCGAACTTGTGAGATTAATAAAGCGATAGAGCAAAGAGATCCCACTTCCTGGGTGCGGCAGCGTCTGCAAGAAAATTCTCATCCCGATAAGACTCCGGTGCAAAAGACACCATTGCAGCCAGGTGACCTGGTGCTGGTACGTGTTAAGAAACCTCAAGGAAAATTGGAAAGCAGATGGGAGGCTACGCCGTATCGTGTAGTTGCCCGCAAGTATGCAAACGGGCCGGTGTATGAAGTCCAGAAAGAAGGAACTGATTGTGTCCGAGTACTTCACAGAAATATGTTGCGCCTGTGCCAATCTAGGGAAGCAAATTGTGATGGGACTGACAATGTCAACGTGCTCCCACAGTCAGAGACTGGCGGTGTGGAATGGGATTACGATGATGAAGATGATTGTTGGCCAATCTCAACTCCTGAGGCTGTTCCGCCTGTGGCTACTGTGTCCTCAGATTGTACCCCCTCTGATGCGGAATCGACTGGTCCTTCTCAGTCTATGGCTACAGAACCCCAGAGTATACCAGTGGTTCCCAGACGCACCATTAGACAAAATGCTGGTATTCCCCTGTTCGGTATGCACAGGATGAGTTTATTTGGCCTGCCGTACAACGGTACATTACCACTCTACATGTAAGAGTACAGCCCTCTGGATGTTCAGTCATTGGCAGGGACTGCCAATCTTAAAGTGGGGGGAATATGTAAGAAACAGTCATGTAATGTCTCTAAGTTTCACTATTCTGTGTTAAAATGTAAAGTGCCTGCAGTATTCTTTTGGTCAGTAGATGGCAGCATAGGACCACTTTGTGTTGAAGTTATCATAGAGATAGTGTGTTACTGTGATGCTCCTTTAAGTGCTGAATAAGACACGCCCCGGATGATGTCAGCAGGCCTGTTTTCTGAACAAGAAGGAGGACAGAGAAGCTGCTGCTGTGTCAGCCATGATGGCAAGTTAGAGAACCTGTTCTGTGTGGTGTAAGGCCTGGTTGGAGACATCACAAAGCTGCCCTGTGCATCCAGGCTGTGTAAACTTCGGTTGGAATATAAAGAGACAGTGCATTTAGTCAAGCTGAGCTGAGAAGGACCGTGTACAGCAACTAACCTGTGGAGCTGGCCTGTGCTGAGTGGATTGCCACTAATGGTAAAAGGACTCACAGTACTGTCGATGTACCGGACAGTGACTGTAACATCTAACTGATTCTTCCGGCCTTCTGAGGAGGACTTCTTGGTTGTGGATCCTGCCTTGGTTAAAGAGAAAGAACGACATCGGGCCCCACCGTGCACTCCTATAAACTGTAAGAGAACCACTGGGATAAGGGGGGTGCGCACCCACTTGAAGTTAGGGTCAGTTAGGGACAGTGTTTGGGACTATTGTATCTGAGTGTCCGCGCTGCAAATACGGAAACAGTGGAGGTGGACATTGTTCTAGTATATGACTTATATTGTTCATACTGTTCTGAATATTCTGCTTGCTCTTACCCCTGCAATTCCAGTGTTGTTAACCTGTTTTTATTCACTTATAGTAAATGCAACTTTCTTAATATGAAATTCTGCATACGCACTCCTTTCTGGTCGCGGAGTCAAACCACCTGCCTTGCTCTCGGTTTACATACTGAAGCATCCTGAACGGATTTCTCTCCATTAAGAATGCATTAGGATAAAACTGATCAGTTCTTTTCCGGTATTGAGCCCCAGCGACGGAACTCAATGCCGGAAAAGAAAAACGCTACTGTGAAAGTACCCTGAATAAAAAGACTACAATCACAAGATACTGCTTGCTAGTATTATGTCTAGAATAAACTTAGAATGCAAAATTGGATGTTGTAGTTATTTATTTCACTGCTTAGTCCTGTTACTGTGTCTGCTGTATACACATAGCCTGGTTCTGTTACTGTATCTATACACGCAGGCTGGTTCTGTTACGATATCTATACACACATCTTGGTTCTGTTACTGTATCTATACACACAACCTGGTTCTGTTACTGTATCTATACACATAGCCTGGTTCTGTTACTGTATCTATACATACAGCTTGGTTCTGTTACTGTATCTATGCAGACAGCTTGGTTCTGTTACTGTATCTATACACACAGGCTGGTTCTGTTACTATATCTATACACGCAGGCTGGTTCTGTTACCATATCTATACACACAGCTTGGTTCTGTTAAGGTATCTAAGTATTGAGCTTGAAAGTGGGTAGGCAAACTACAGGGAGGCTATTAAAATTAAAAACAAAAACACTTAAACTCACTTTCCTGACCACTATTTGATCCAGCACCACTACTCTTTTCTCTCCGCCACGCTGCAGCTAGGACATAGTGGGTCATTACTAAGCTTGAATATGCCTTTATTAGGTGTATTTCAGGTTCAGATTGTGGTGCAACAGCAGTCTGTGACTTCTCCCCGCTCATGCCAGGTCTAAGAAAGTGGGCGTGGCGTGGGCGGGAAGCTGTTTTACATTAACAACTCGTAAAAACACAAGAAAGAGCTCCAATATGTTGCCTCAATTATCGGCCTCCGCAAGTCCTATATGTGAAGTGGGTTCAGTTCACAGTGTCAATATATGTTGTTGCAGGACCCTGGGAAATTCAAAGTAAGGTGACTTCTTCAAACAGAATCCTCCAATTTTTCAAAAGCCAGCAAACCACCAGGTTTTAAATATCCTTCCCCAACCCTTGTTCAAGCACAGGTGGGATATAGGTGTTTCACAAGTTTATACTGTCTTGTAATTCCTCCGTATTTCCTCTTTTCTCACACTTCCTATAAGGCATTAGGAATAGTTCACATAGTGAAGAACCATCGTCCAACTTAATATAAAAGTATTTATTATACTCACATGGGGTAATAAAAATATATGCAGTTAAAACAAATCAACGCTCAATGCTCCTGCCCGATCCGGGTTTCGCTCCAAGCTTCATCAGGGGCGTAACCTTATACTCCAGCCTAGATCTTGAAATACTATCAAATTATGGATTAAGCATTGATTTGTTTTAACTGCATATATTTTAATTACGGCATGTGAGTATAATAAATACTTTTATATTAAGTTGGATGATGGTTCCTCACTATAGGAGCTCTTACATTAACAACATTGCCACCGCCAGTTTTGGGGTTTATTAAGACCGGCGTCTAAAATGTGGGTCTTAATAAATGTGCCCCATAATGTTTTAGCTGCTGCAGTTACATGCCTGTATACCGTAAATGACTGCTGTAACCAATCACTGGCCTCAATGGTGTACAGCACCAAGGCCAATGATTAGCTACACCGGATATGTGCACTATTACTGTATATAAATATCAGACAGCACTCCAATGAAATTTGATGCTTTTTGAGTTTTATTTCAGCCGGACATAGTTACAGGCAACGTTTCGGGTTTGGGAACAAACCCTTCATCAGGCCATTAGGCTGCTATGGAGGATTGATCCGGCGTGTGCACTATTACACTACAGCAACCTATATATAGATTTATTTTAAAGGATGTTGATGCAAATCGGAAAACCCCTTTAAATGTCAATATTTGCATTAAACTATAGGGTAGACCCCTAGACTCACTTCTACTGGTGGGCACTTAGCACCACAGTCCGAAAATATTCAGTGTGCAGATGGCAAAAACTTCTAGAAGATCAACCACCACTAATCTGGGATTTATGGCAGGGTGGCCAGGAAGAAGCCTCTCCTCAGTAAAATATATGAGTAAAATCCATGAGTAAAAGTCACAAGAAAGCAACTAAAGGACTTTCATACTATAAGAAACAAGATTCTCTGGTCTGATAAAATTAGGTTTGGACTTTTTGGCCTACTTTGTAAGTGTCATTTTTGGAGGAAACCAGACACTGCCTCATACCATCTTTGCAGTGAAGCACGATATGGGCATCATGATAGGGGCAACACCATAAAATTGTCATTTGCCCCTCATGGTGTCCCCCTGGCTGGAAGAAGACTGGGGGGGGGGGGGGTTTAGTCATCCAGGCTTCTGGGTGGACAGACGTTTAATTATTAATGGACTTTTAATTAATTTATGGTGATTTTCATTAATAAAAAAGTTATGGATTGGTTTTAACATTGTTACCCCCATTTTAATAAAGACCGCGGCCATTTTAATTCAATGGAGAGTGTGGTGTATTTATTTAGTTAATGGTTTTATATATATATATATGTTCAGGTATGGTAAGATGTCGAGTGGGACACCATGCTGAGGGAGTATTTTCCAGTGGCTGGGACTAGGAGACTGGCCATAGTACAGAGATACTCTTAACCACTTCAGCCCCCCTAGCTTAAACCGCCTTAATGACCAGGCCACTTTTTACAATTCTGCACTACACTACTTTCACCGTTTATTGCTCCGTCATACAACTTACCACCCAAATGAATTTTGCCTCCTTTTCTTCTCACTAATAGAGCTTTCATTTGGTGGTATTTCATTGCTGCTAACATTTTTACTTTTTTTGCTAGTAATCAAAAATGACCGAAATTTTAGCAAAAAAATGACATTTTTCACTTTCTGTTGTACATTTTTTTTAAAAACTACATTTCTATATAAATTTTTCGCAAAATGTAATGTTCTACATGTCTTTGATAAAAAAAAAATCCAATAAGTGTATATTTATTGGTTTGGGTAAAAGTTATAGCGTTTACAAACTATGGTGCAAAAAAGGGAATTTCCGCATTTTGAAGCAGCTCTGACTTTCTGAGCACCTGTCATGTTTCTTCAGGTGCTAGAATGTCAGGATAGTATAAATACCCCCCAAATGACACCATTTTAGAAAGAAGACACCCCAAAGTATTTACGGAGGGGCATGGTGACTTCATGTATCATTTCATTTTTTTTCACAAGTTAGCAGAAAATGACACTTTCTGAGGAAAAAAAAATAATAATAAAGTTTCCATTTCTGCTAACTTCTGAAAAAAAAAAATAAAAAATCTCCCACGGACTCACTATGCCCCTCAGTGAATACCTTGGGGTGTCTACTTTCCGAAATGGGGTCATTTGTGGGGTGTGTTTACTGTTCTGGCATTTTGGGCGAGGCTAAATTGTGAGCAGCCATGTAAAAGCTAAAGGTACTCGTTGGAATTTGGGCCACTTTGCGCACCCAGGCTGCAAAAAAGTGTCACTCATGTGGTATCACCGTACTCAGGAGAAGTAGGGCAAGGGGTGTATTTTTTCATATACCCATTTTGGGTGAGAGAAATATCTCTGTAAACTGACAACTTTGTATAAAATTTTTTAAAAAGTTGTCGTTTACAGCGATATTTCTCACACACAGTATGGGTATATGTAAAAATACACCCCAAAACACATTGCCCTACTTCTCCTGAGTACGGCGATACCACATGTATGACACTTTTTTGCAGCCTGGGTGCGCAAAGGGGCCCTAAAACCAATGAGTACCTTTAGGATTTCACAGGGCATTTTTACGCATTTGGATTCCAGACTTCTTCTCACGCTTTAGGGGCCCCTAAAATGCCAGGACAGTATAAATACACCACAAGTGACCCCATTTTAGAAAGAAGACACCCCAAGGTATTCCGTGAGGGGTATAGTGAGTTCATGTAAAATTTTATTTTTTGTCACAAGTTAGTGAAATATGAGACTTTGTAAAAAACAAACACAAAAATAAAAATATCAATTTCCAATAACTTGTGCCAAAAAAAAAACACATTTCTGTGAACTTGACATGCCCCTCACAGAATACCTTGGGGTGTCATCTTTCCAAAATGGGGTTACTTGTGGAGTATTTATACTGCCCTGGCATTTTAGGGAACCTAAAGCGTGAGAATCCAAATGCGTAAAAATGCCCTGTGAAATCCTAAAAGGTACTCATTGGAATTTTGGCCCCTTTGCGCATCTTGGCTGCAAAAAAGTGTCACTCATGTGGTATCACCGTACTCAGGAGAAGTAGGGCAATGTGTTTTGGGGTGTATTTTTACATATACCCATACTGTGTGTGAGAAATATCTCTGTAAATGACAACTTTTTAAAAATGTTTATACAAAGTTGTCAATTTACAGAGATATTTCTCTCACCCAGCATGGGTATATGTAAAAATACACCCCAAAACACATTGCCCTACTTCTCCTGAGTACGGCCATACCACATGTGTGACACTTTTTTGCAGCCAAGATGTGCAAAGGGGCATAAATTCCAATGAGTACCTTTTAGGAGTGCATTGTTACGCATTTTTCTTCTCACGCTTTAGGGCCCCTAAAATGCCAGGGCAGTATAAATACCCCACATGTGACCCCATTTTGGAAAGAAGACACCCCAAGGTATTCCGTGAGGGGCATGGCGAGTTCATAGAAGATTTTTTTTTTGGCTCAAGTTAGCGGAAATTGATTTTTTATTGTTTTTTTCTCACAAAGTCTCCCTTTCTGCTAACTTTTGACAAAAAGTTCAATTTTTCATGGACTCACTATGCCCCTCAGCGAATACCTTGGGGTGTCTTCTTTCCAAAATGGGGTCATTTGTGGGGTGTTTGTACTGTTCTGGCATTTTGGGTGGGGCTAAATTGTGAGCAGCCATGTAAAAGCTAAAGGTACTCGTTGGAATTTGGGCCCCTTTGCACACCTAGGCTGTAAAAAAGTGTCACTCATGTGGTATCGCCGTACTCAGGAGAAGTAGGCAATGTGTTTTGAGGTGTATTTTTTACATATACCCATGTTGGGTGAGAGAAATATCTCTGTAAACTGACAACTTTGTATAAATTTTTTTTTTAAAAAGTTGTCATTTACAGAGATACTTCTCACACCCAGCATGGGTATATGTAAAAATACACCCCAAAACACATTGCCCTACTTCTCATGAGTACGGCGATACCACATGTGTGACACTTTTTTTAAGCCAAGATGCGCAAAGGGGCCCAAATTCCCATGAGTACCTTTAGGATTTCACAGGGCATTTTTACGCATTTGGATTCTCACGCTTTAGGACCCCTAAAATATCCCACATGTGACCCTATTTTGGAAAGAAGACACCCCAAGGTATTCCGTGAGGGGCATGGTGAGTTCACAGAAAAAAAAAAAATTGGCACAAGTTAGCGGAAATTGCTATTTTTTTTTTTTTTTACAAAGTCTCATATTCCACTAACTTGCGACAAAAAATAAAATTTTACATGAACTCACCATACCCCTCACGGAATACCTTGGGGCGTCTTCTTTCTAAAATGGGGTCACATGTGAGATGTTTGTACTGCCCTGGCATTTGAGGGTCTCCGCTATCATTACACGTATGGCCAGCATTAGGAGTTTCTGCTATTCTCCTTATATTGAGCATACGGGTAATGAGATTTTTTTTTTCCGTTCAGCCTCTGGGCTGAAAAAAGAAAAAAAATGAACGGCACAGATTTTTTCATTCACATCGATCAATGTGAATGAAAAAATCTCTGCCAAAATCAGTGACTGCGGTGCGGTGCGGTGTGCTGGGCGCTAGCTACCTAACAAGTAGCTAACTAACTGGCGGTGATAAGGGACCCTTATGCCCCATTCACACGTCCGCAATTTTGTTTGCGGAACGGTATTGCGGACCCATTCATTTCTATGGGGACAGACTTTGTCCCGCTTGGATCTGGAATTGCGGATCCGCACTTCCAGGTCTGCACTTCCGTTCAGCAAAAATATAGAACATGTCCTATTTTTGTCCGCAATTGCGGACAAGAAAAGGCATTTTCTATATAGTTCTGGCAATGTGCAGATCTGCAAAATGCGGAAAGCACATTGCCGGTGTCCGTGTTTTGCGGATCCGCGGATCCGCAAAACACATATGGACATGTGAATGGAGCCTTACAGGGGGGTGATCAGTGACAGGTGGGTGATCAGGGAGTCTATATGGGGTGATCAGGGGTTAACAAGGGGTTAATAAGTGACAGGGGGTGTAGTGTGGTGCTTGGTGCTACTTTACAGAGTTACCTGGTCCTCTGGTGGTCGATCCCAGCAAATGGGACCACCAGAGGAACAGGTAGCAG
>CM065590.1:130523263-130623223 GCA_033119425.1 Bufotes viridis
TTTACCTTGACATTGCTATAAAATTAAATTTCTAGGCTGTAACATCACTGTGTGCATTATCCCTGTTCTGTGTATTATCCCTGTGCATCAGGGAAAGACGCAACGCACACTGTAGAGAGTAAACTGATCATAAGCTTTTCATTTTCTGTACTCCGTTGCTGTTCTACTTGGGGCCCCATGGTTACTCTTTACACCCTGTCTTCAAGTTGCATTGTGAAAAGTTTCAGTTTTTCTTAAGTTTGAGACTAAAAACTACTAGTGGGCAGAGGTTATAATACAAGTTTAGGCCTCACCCGTGTGCTGTCCGCATCCGTATGTCCATTTTGCAACCCTGCAAATGCAAAAAAATAGGATATGTCCTATTCTTATCCATTTTGCGGACAAGAATAGGATTTTTCTCTAGGCAGGGGGGAAAAAAGGCACCATGCTCCCAGCCAGGATCCACGATTTGCAGACCACAAAACACCTACGGCCGTATGCATGAGCCCCTATACTGTATAATTCCTTACAGCACCACACATGTCATGGACATTTATGTAAATAAAATGGTGGCATTGTCCATAATATCAATAAATGATTATTGGAAAAACAAATGTACTAAAAAGAAACACAGTGTATGTTCATGCGAAAAATCATTCCAAAATCCAACCTCCTGCATATATTTAGGACATCCTCTTTATAGAGGTTCAGTCAAGTTTTCCATTTTCACAAACAATGTTATTCTGTTTAGTGATAATTATAGACTGAATTATTAGAGCAGGTTATGTAATATGGGGACTCGTGTGTGAGAACAGGCTTATCGCACTGAGCAAAGAGCACAAAGATGTATGACGCTCGGCTAACGAGGCAAAGAGCATTGCAAAGTGCATTCCATTCATCCAAGTCCAAGGACCACCAGGTGACACATGGTAAATTCCCTCTGCAAGATCTGAAAGGCCGCTCACTTGGGGAATATAAGTCATCAGCTCACAAGTCCTGTTCTCAATGAGCTTTTATAAAACATCTCTTGTTTTTGTGTTACTACAGCAGACCATTAAAGGGTTTGCCTGCTTTCTGGAGAATCTCCTGCAATAAAGAAGTGATAAGAACGTATGTGTTCTTATGAAGAAGCCAGTGATTGGCTGCAACAGTCATGTGTTGTCGACCTGATGTCACCACTGCAGCCGGGTAAATAGAGCTCAGCCTGGAGAACTGGAAAAATTAGAATATCGTGCAAAAGTTCATTTATTTCAGTAATGCAACTTAAAAGGTGAAACTAATCTATGAGATAGACTCATTACATGCAAAGCAAGATATTTCAAGCCTTTATTTGTTATAATTTGGATGATTATGGCTTACAGCTTATGAAAACCCCAAATTCACAATCTCAGAAAATTAGAATATTACATGAAATCAATAAAAAAGGATGTAAATAGAAAAATGTAGGATCTGAAAAGTATAATCATGCTTATGTACTCAGTACTTGGTTTGGGTCCCTCAATGCGGCGTGGCATGGATGCTATCAGCCTATGACACTGCTGAGGTGTTATGGAAGACCAGGATGCTTCAATAGCGGCCTTCAGAGCTTCTGCATTGTTCGGTCTCATGTCTTTCATCTTTCTCTTGGCAATGCCCCATAGATTATCTATGGGGTTCAGGTCAGGCGAGTTTACTGGCCAATCAAGCACAGTAATCTCATGGTGATTGAACCGGGTTTTGGTACTTTTGGTAGTGTGGGCAAGTCACCATCTCCATAAAGCTCGTCTGCGGAAGGAAGCATGAAGTGCTCCAAAATCTCCTGGTAGACGGCTGCGTTGACTCTGGACTTAATGAAGCACAGTGGACCAACACCAGCAGATGACATGGCCCCCAAATCAACACAGACTGTGGAAACGTCACACTGGACTTCAATCATCTTGCATTGTGTGCCTCTCCATTCTTCCTCCAGACTCTGGGTCCTTGGTTTCCAAATCAGATGCAAAAGTTGCTCTCATCAGAGCAGAGGACTTTGGACCACTGACCAACAGACCAGTTCTTTTTTTCTTTAGCCCAGGTAAGACGCTTCTGATGTTGTTTGTTGTGTAGGAGAGGCTTGACAAGAGGAATTTGAAGCCCATGTCCAGGATTCGTCTGTGTGTGGTGGCTCTTGATGCACTAACTCCAGCCTCAGTCCTCTCCTTGTGAAAGTCCCCAACACTTTTGAAAGGCCTTTTCCTGACAATTCTCTCCAGGCTGCGGTCATCCCTTGTCCCTTAAACATAACAGTCTATTAATGTGCTTTGATATAGCACTTTGGGAACATCCAACTTCTTTTGCAATTACCTTCTGAGGCTTTCCCTCCTTAGGGTCCATTCACACGTGCGTAAGTTGGGTCCGCATCTGTTTCGCAATTTTGCGGGCCCATTCATTTTCAATGGGGCCGGAACGGACACTATGTGCTGTCCGCATCCGCATTTCCGGATCCGCAAATTCCGTTCCCGAAAAAAATAGAACATGTCCTATTCTTGTCCGGACAAGAAAAGGCATTTTCTATTATAGTGCCGGCGATGTGCGGTCCGCAAATTGCGGAATGCACATTGCAGGTGTCCATTTTTTGCGGATCAGCAAAACACTTACGGACGTGTGAATGGACCATTATGGAGGGTGTCAATGATGGTTTTCCGCACAACTTTCAGGTCACCAGTCTTTCCCATGATTGTGATTCCTACTGAACCGGACTGAGAAACAATTTAAAGGCTCAGGAACCCTTTGCAGGGATGTTATGAATTCATTATCTGACTAGAGTGTGACAATTTGAGACTAGAATATTGAACCTTTCCACAATATTCTAATTTTCTGAGATTGTGAATTTGGGGTTTTCATAAACTGTAAGCCACAATCATCCAAATGATAGAAATAAAGGCTTGAAATATCTCGCTTTGCATGTAATGAGTCTATCTCATATATTAGTTTCACCTTTTAAGTTGCATTACTGAAATAAATTAACTTTTGCACAATATTCTAATTTTCCGAGTTTCATCTGTAGGATCTGTAAGGTACATACCTATCACTTCATCATTGCAGGTGGATCTCAAGGGTTGTTCAGTTTCCTCTTCAAACTGGACAATCCTTTTAAGGGTTTTCCCACTCACAGCATTTATTATCTATTACCAGAATAGATGGTAACCATTTTAGATACTTGTTCCTCCAGACTGGCCATCTGGGTGTTCAGATGTTTTCAAAACGGATGCTGCCACACACTTATACCCAGGCTTGGACTGGCCCATAGGGGAACAAGTAAATCCCCTGGTGTGTCCCTGAGCAAAGTTGGCCCCTAGTCCCTTAACCCTTTTACAAGTGAAACAGCATTAGATATAGATAGGCAGCATAGAGTGTCTCGACTAGCCTTTGTGGATATGAAAACCTGGGCACATTATTTAACAAAGCAACCAGTTTATTATTATAGACATTGGGGGGCTGAGATGACGTTTAGCTGTAGAGTCAGGCTAGCCATGTACTCTTTCCCCAGGGACCTGCCCTCTCAAAGTCACTGCATGGGCCTCCATACTGCTGGCACTCTCTGGGTGGTTAGTATTCTCACACAGCTTTACAGTGGGCGCCCAAAATGAATTTTACTGGTGGGCCCTAGGCACCCAAGTCCAACACTGCCTATAACATAGCCAACCATTCCTTCCCCTGACATCTGCCATTGGGTTACAGCCTGGACATCCACTCACAAATTAGACGGTTGCTTGGTCCTACTGAAATCTGTGGGTTCTGCTGACATTTTTAGTGCATTCAGTGGGTTTTCAAATCCCAGATATGTCAAATATATTGTGTAATAAATACCACAGAATTGTGCAGAAGAATTAGCCTAGTGCAACACAAAGGGTTAAATCCTCTGCACATCTGCAGCAAAACTCACAAGTCTTAATGTGGCATTACAATGGTTATGCAAAGGGCAGTTTTGCTCTGTTTGAGGGCTGGGTACACGCTGCTTGGTCTCCAGCACAGTGGAGGAAGTACAGACAATAGCCCACATTTCTTAATGTGAGTGCATTTCACAATGTGGTGTATCCCCTATATTCCCCATACACCAAGGTACCCAGCAGGGCTGTCCTTTATCGCCCTTATTATTTGCCCGCCATGCAGATTACACAAAACCCAAATGTCTGAGGTACTGGTATATTAGTGAGGGATACAAAATTCAATATCTCCCTTTTCAGCTATGACGTCCTGTCTTCGCTGACCTCCCCACCTTACATGCAACTATTTAATCATATAGTGCCCTGTCAGGATTTACAATGGATGATGGTAAGACAGAGGCTCTATCTATTAATCTTCCAATACCTCTCCTACAATCTTTGCTGGAGAATTACAATTACCCTTGGATGTCAGCTGTTCTTACCTATTTAGATGTCAAGATTACCCCTATCTTTACCCAATTTTACATAATGTTGCCCCTTTAATAAAAGAAACCTAAACTCTTTTACAGAAGTACTACACTCTCCCCATCACATTCATGGGGAAAATCTCAGCAGTTACGTCTATCATGCTTAATTCTCTCTATATGTTTGAAACGTTCCATCGCTATTTAATGCATACCTCATTTTTTGACTTGATCTCATGGGGTAAGAAACTATGTATTTCCAGGAGAGATTTTTCCTCTAGTGTTTTGCAGGGCGGCCAAGCGTTCCTTGACATAATTAAACATTATTATGCCTCCTAGTTGTGACAGTTCACTTCTTGGTCCTCTTTGTATGCATTTAACAAATGAACAGAAATTGAATAGCAGTGAATGGCGCCAGTGCTCCCTAATGCTTTGCTCTGGCACAAGCTCCCCATCCCTAGACTCAGTGGTGTAACTAGAAATGACTGGGCCCCACAGCAAATTTTTGAATTTGAATTTTTTTACAACCCCTTCCTTTCATGCCGCCCCCTTTCCTGTGGCTAGTAAAGATTGCTCTCTCAGACCAGGCCCGGCAGCTGTTCCATCCGTTTTCTACACTGTCTATACTGCCACTGTATATAATTTCATTGTGTAATACTGTTGAGGGGCCCTGAAAAAAATCTTTTAGTACTTCACCTCCTCCTCTTGGATGGGCCCCTTCTGGGTCAGGGCCCCAAAGCAGTACCCTGAAAGGTTATCAAAATTAGGGTTATTCACTTTAGAAAAAAGACGACTGAGGGGAGATCTAATATCTATGTATAAATATATCAGGGGTCAGTACAGAGATCACTCCCATCATCTATTTATCCCCAGGACTGTGACTGTGATGAGGGGACATCCTCTGCGTCTGGAGGAAAGAAGGTTTGTACCCAAACATAGCAGAGGATTCTTTACGGTAAGGCCTCTTTCACACTTGCGTTCTGAGGATCCGGCAGGCACTTCCGGCCCGCCGGATCCGTCAGAACGCAAGTCGCCTGAAAGCATTTGAAGACTGATCAGAATCCTAATCAGTCTTTGAAACGCTCAGGTAACCATGGCAGCCAGGACGCTACTGAAGTCCTGGCTGCCATGGTACTCCGCAGCAGTGTACTTACCATGGCAGCCAGGACTTTAGTAGCATCCTGGCTGCCATGGTAACCGAACGGAGCCCCAGCTTACACTGGGGCCCTGATCGGAACTGCTGCTGCGCATGCGCAGAGCTAAACGTCGGATCCGGCGATGCGCCGAAACGATGTTTAGCTTAATTCCGGATCCGGATTAATGCACTTCAATAGGCATTCATTCCGGATCCAGCGTTACGGCATGTCTTCCGGAGAATAGTCTTCCGGAAAAACGTTCACATACTGAACGGAAGACATCCTGATGCATCCTGAACGGATTTCTCTCCATTCAGAATGCATTAGGATTATCCTGATCAGTATCTTTTCGTCCTAGAGCCCAGAGGACGGAACTCTAGGACAGAAAGCAAAAACGCTGATGTGAAAGGGGCCTAAGAGCAGAGAGTTCCATAGTCTACTATAGTCATAGTAGAGGTGGTGATGGTGAGTACAATAAAGAAATTCAAGAGGGGACTGTATGTATTTCTGGAGTGTAATAATATTACAGGCTATAGCTACTAGAGATGGGTCTTTGATCCAGGGAGTTATTCTGATTGCCTGATTGGAGTCGGGAAGGAATTTTTTTTCCCCTTAAGTGGGGAAAATTGGCTTCTACCTCACAGGGTTTTTTTGCCTTCCTCTGGATCAACTTGTAGGAAACAGGCCGTACTGGATGGACAGATGTCTTTTTTCGGTCTTATATACTTATATACTATGTTACTAGGCTACGTGACGTTGTGGACATTTTTATTAAGCGTCTTCTCCTCCTACTTCAGGCCACTATGGCTATCTGCAAATTAAAGGGGTTATGCAGTAACCCCAGTAGGACTACAGCAAAGGGTTAATTATTGCCAAAGAGTTAATGCAATGTTCAGACTGTTTAGGAGGCCAGGGTGATGGTCCTGGTCCACACTTGGCTAGTAAGTGTACTGAAAGTGTGAGTCTAGCAGAACAAAGGAGAAGACCTACATGTGCAAGCTCCTGAGAGCCAGGCCCAAGTTCAGAGAACCTCTGTCTCTAAGACTTCAGCTGCCAAGGAAGCAACTATTACCAGAGGACCCCCGAGAGAAAAAGACCAGTTATCTTAGGTCCAGAACCATTAAGGCCATGCAAGATAACGTTAGTAAGGTGCCACTCGTCTACATTAAAAGACTTTGCTGCTGTGGAAAGAAAACATTGCCTCCTGAACCCACCACACTTTGGGATGGACTGGCCATCCGTATATATAAAATCTGCACCTCTCAGCCTGGAAAGTGCATAAACGGTTAACAAGTACATATTTGCATGCCTGTGGTTTATTTGGAAATACTGCAAATTGTCTTTACAAGGAGAAACATGGAGTACTACAACTACCATCATTGTTGCTGCCTATGCACTATTATTCAGAGAAAGACTACTCCGTGCTATACATTGGAAGTATGCCTTTTGTTGCTCTGTGTGCTACTACTATTACTACTCCTATCATCAACCCGGTAAAGAAAAGCTTTATTTGTTGTAACCAATGGGCCTGTTTATTTACTCTATTATCCGTCCGCTGGCCACTGCACCTGCACTTCTGCCTTGCACCAAACTGTTCCCCATCAAGGGCACCCCAACTACCACCAGGCAGGAGATCCAATACCAGGGTATGCCCTCCAGTCACTGCACAGCCCTAGAGAGAGTTCCAGTGTGGAGCAAGCTACCGTGAATCAGGAAATAAGGAAAATAACAAACAGCAGGTGGCGCTAAACAGATATATTTTATCAAATAACTCAGTGGCAAATTTTTACTTTTATGCAATTACAAACATATTAAAATCCAGGAGCTTGTTTGTAAATATTTTTCATGGGGTAACCCCTTTAAACATTTTGCTCAAGTTTCATCTGTCCTATTTTTTTTCTCTTGACATTATTTGAGAGGATCTGTTCAAAACCCTTTTCCCATACATTCATATACTACAGGGAGTGCAGAATTATTAGGCAAATGAGTATTTTGACCACATCATCCTCTTTATGCATGTTGTCTTACTCCAAGCTGTATAGGCTCGAAAGCCTACTACCAATTAAGCATATTAGGTGATGTGCATCTCTGTAATGAGAAGGGGTGTGGTCTAATGACATCAACACCCTATATCAGGTGTGCATAATTATTAGGCAACTTCCTTTCCTTTGGCAAAATGGGTCAAAAGAAGGACTTGACAGGCTCAGAAAAGTCAAAAATAGTGAGATATCTTGCAGAGGGATGCAGCACTCTTAAAATTGCAAAGCTTCTGAAGCGTGATCATCGAACAATCAAGCGTTTCATTTAAAATAGTCAACAGGGTCGCAAGAAGCGTGTGGAAAAACCAAGGCGCAAAATAACTGCCCATGAACTGAGAAAAGTCAAGCGTGCAGCTGCCAAGATGCCACTTGCCACCAGTTTGGCCATATTTCAGAGCTGCAACATCACTGGAGTGCCCAAAAGCACAAGGTGTGCAATACTCAGAGACATGGCCAAGGTAAGAAAGGCTGAAAGACGACCACCACTGAACAAGACACACAAGCTGAAACGTCAAGACTGGGCCAAGAAATATCTCAAGACTGATTTTTCTAAGGTTTTATGGACTGATGAAATGAGAGTGAGTCTTGATGGGCCAGATAGATGGGTCCGTGGCTGGATTGGTAAAGGGCAGAGAGCTCCAGTCCGACTCAGACGCCAGCAAGGTGGAGGTGGAGTACTGGTTTGGGCTGCTATCATCAAAGATGAGCTTGTGGGGCCTTTTCGGGTTGAGGATGGAGTCAAGCTCAACTCCCAGTCCTACTGCCAGTTTCTGGAAGACACCTTCTTCAAGCAGTGGTACAGGAAGAAGTCTGCATCCTTCAAGAAAAACATGATTTTCATGCAGGACAATGCTCCATCACGCGCGTCCAAGTACTCCACAGCGTGGCTGGCAAGAAAGGGTATAAAAGAAGAAAATCTAATGACATGGCCTCCTTGTTCACCTGATCTGAACCCCATTCAGAACCTGTGGTCCATCATCAAATGTGAGATTTACAAGGAGGGAAAACAGTACACCTCTCTGAACAGTGTCTGGGAGGCTGTGGTTGCTGCTGCACGCAATGTTGATGGTGAACAGATCAAAACACTGACAGAATCCATGGATGGCAGGCTTTTGAGTGTCCTTGCAAAGAAAGGTGGCTATATTGGTCACTGATTTGTTTTTGTTTTGTTTTTGAATGTCAGAAATGTATATTTGTGAATGTTGAGATGTTATATTGGTTTCACTGGTAAAAATAAATAATTGAAATGGGTATATATTTGTTTTTTGTTAAGTTGCCTAATAATTATGCACAGCAATAGTCACCTGCACACATAGATATCCCCCTAAAATAGCTAAAACTAAAAACAAACTAAAAACTACTTCCAAAAATATTCAGCTTTGATATTAATGAGTTTTTTGGGTTCATTGAGAACATTGTTGTTGTTCAATAATAAAATGAATCCTCAAAAATACAACTTGCCTAATAATTCTGCACTCCCTGTATTAGAGATGAGCAAATTTAATTCAGGTCTGATCCAGCCAAATGAACCATCAGATTTGATTCAGGTCCGGATTACTTCAAATGAGGAATCTCTCTCTTTATGAATAAATAAACATGCCTTGGGTATTAAAATCCCATTGTCCCTTTGTCAACCTATATGGTCCAATTTGGCAAAGCTTCTATTTGTTCCCAATATAAGGAGACTCAATGTAAGCTACTAATAATGTGGTACAACACCCTGGAACTTCTGTATAGACTTAAAAGGGTTTTAAGAGATATTTTAACTGATGACCTATCCTCTGAATAGGTCATCAGTATCTGATTGGTGGAGGTTCGACACCAGGGACCTCTGCCGATCAACTCTTTGAGAAGGCACCTGGCGATTGCAATAGCACCGCGCCCTTCTTGAAGCTTTGCCTAGGTCATGTGATGTCACGTTCATCGGTTACATGGCCAAGGCGCAGCTCACCCCAATGAAGTGAATGGAGCTGAGCTGCAATACCAAGCACAGCCGCTATACAATGTATGGGCCTGTGCTTGGTGAGCTGAGAGTTGGTTGGTGGGACCTATGCTGAGGATAGGTCATCAGTTAAAATATCTCGGAAAAACCATTTAACTCTACGATTCCCGATGTTTGTTCGCGTTGCAGTGAGTTTGGTGCATCTTTGTTTTGAACCATGGGACACTAACTGATCCACAGCAAAACCTGGTAGTTCAACCTGATCTTCCCTACTTACTGTTGAGTATCTCCCTTGGTGATGCTTCTTGATATGCCCTACTGTTCTTCTTCCCTTTTCTTTCTCTCTGCTTTCTCTCGTCTTCCTTCCTTTCCTTCCCCCTTTTGCCTGTATGTATCTCCTGATTTTCTTGTACTACATATTAAAGGTTTTGTTACATACTTTAGTAGCTAAACGACATGATCTGTGTCCTAACAATCAATATTTTGTTCTTTTTGTGAATTACACATGCCTGCTAACCATTAAATAAAGTGATTTGCTTCTGTCAAAGTTACCTGTGGCCATCAAAGGGAAATAATAGTTTTAACTGATGAAAACAGGTTGTACCTTGGTACTAATGACAGCAACATCAGAGTTCGCAGAGGGGCTGGAGAACACCTACGTACATAATGCACAATGCGAAGACTCACAAGACCAATACCAGATGTCATAGTGCTGGGTGCCATTAGTTACCCGTTACTGTCTGGTATTTGTGGAGGGAACCTTAAACAGCCTTCGGCATGGGCGTAGCTATAGGGGGTGCAGAGGTAGCAGTCGCTACCGGGCCCAGGAGCAAAAGGGGGCCCAAAGACCCTTGTGCCGCATAGGAAGACACACAAAGCACTGAGGGAAGGGGGGCCCAAGCTGAACTTTTGCACCAGGGCCCATGAGCCGTTAGCTACGCTCCTGGCCTTCCGTATGTGCAGGACATTATGGAACCAGTTCTACTGCTTTTTTTTGGATGTGATGTTCCAACAAGATAATGCCCACCCACACTACACCATGTGCTCTTCAAGGTATCCTGCAGCTCCTCTGAACAGGTCAATTGTCAGAAATCTCCCCCATCAAGAATGTCTGGGACTGGATGTGGCAATGGATCTCCCATGCACAGCAGCCAACAACCACCTTGGCTGAACTACAGTATGAGTCCAAGCTGAAAGAGATAACATACCACAGGAGGATATCCAGCATCTGTATGACCACTGCCATTTTGCCAGAATTGCAGCCTGTATCACAGAAAGGAGAGATACCACCCAGAATGTAACCCTGCCTTAACATATACCCTGCTGCAGTAGCCAAAATAAAGGGCGTGCCACCTTTGTTGTGTGATCTTTGACCAAGCAGCACTAGCAGTTTATACTTTATCAATCTCGGGTCAATCGCATTAAGTTTTCCAGGTATTCTTTTTTCATTTTCCACTAGTGTATATTGTCTCCTGTATTACTATTGCTGTGATTGTTAAACCGTATTTGTTATAAATAAACATATTATAAATAGGAGAACTTTTTAATTCAAGTCTGGGTTCGGGTTCGGTGTTCGGGTCATTGTATTATTTTCTGTTGTGACATGGTTATAGTGAAAAATTATATCATTCTTAAAATAGAATGCAGAATATGGCAAGTTAGGGATTAAATAACAACAACTAACCTCATCCACTTGATCGTGCTGCCGCAGTGTCTTTTATCTTCTTTCAGCAGGACCTGCAAAAGGACCTGTGATGATGTCACGGTGACATCATCACAGGTCCATTGGCAGGTCTTGCTGAATGAAGATAGAAGGACCTGCGATGACGTCACCATGCTCACCACGTGGTGAGTGCCGTGACATCATCGCAGTTCTTTTTGCAGGTCCTGCTGAAAGAAGATAGAAGACACTGCAGCAGCGAGATTAAGTGGATGAGGTGAGGGTTTTTTTTGTTTGTTTTTTTAACCCTTAACTTGCCATATTCTTTTGCATTCTGTCTTAAGAATGCTATTATTTTTCCACTATAACCATGTTATAACGGAAAAAAATAAAGTGAAGTTCAGGTAACCATTCACTTCTGTGGAGAAAAGTTTACTATTGTATTACCCCCAAAGAATCCCTTTAAGTTACCACTACAGTTTCTTTGGATTTTTGGGATTTGGATATAGGTTGTCTTTATTGAACTACTTAGTTAAGGCTTGTTCACACTGTATTTAAAAATACTTTAGACATACACATCTGAAAAAAAGGGTCCAATGTATGCCATATTATAAATTTTTAAACGAGATGTCTCTGCATTAAATAGTGCAGTCAATGGCACGATTCAATTAAGATAAAAAATATGTAGTTGCAGCGACAGCTCACACCTGAAACTGTTCTGCTCACCTGTTCCAGTCCCACAGTAGCTACTGGTGCAGACACACCTTCCGCTGTTCCCAGCGGTTTGACAGGGCCTGCTCTGTCCCTCCCTCTGGCCCTGCTCGTAGGCAAGACAACTCTTCCTCTGCCTGTAGGGCATTTTCGCACTCTATTGGTGCGCACTATAATTGTCACCAGCCATAGACTGGCAAACTTTTGGATCTTAAGACACCTTCCCCTATGGGCGTGTTCCTGAATGATAGGTTGTCTAGCTTGACAGTTGCCTGAAAAGGTGCTATAGTTCCAATTGCCCATTTTTCAGCTTATGTACTGTCCCTGCCTGTTTTCCGGTTTTGACCCTTCGCTGCCTGACATAACCTCTGTATTGACCCCTTGTTGCCCACTCTGACCTTGAACTGTTTATTGGATTGCATGCACTCTGCTTTCCCTGACCTTGGCCTGTCCCTGACTACAATTTCGGGTCAGCAGTCAACCAGAGATTACTCCAGAAGATAGAAGTCTGGTGGCTCTCCTGCAGCGAAGTCCAGATCCCTGTACAGGAGTTAAAGGCTGAAAACTAGGGAACTGCCAGGATAATGCCCTTAAGAGTAACCACAAGTCAAATATGTTTGGTTGGAACAGTAGTTCCACAGCTATTGCCATAACACATGTATACTTACATACACATCTCAGACATATGCCAAAAAGACACTGGGGGTCATTTACTAAGATTGTTACGCCAGATTTTGGCATCAAAAAGTCGCAAGACTTTGTGGCATGGACATTTTCACATTGTCCTTGCTACTGGAGAGGCCTTGGAAAATTAATTTACATTTTTTCAAGCGTAAGTGACAATCTACTCTAAATTTCAAACTAGGTTTGCAGACTGCTAGACAAAGCGTCTAATTTAAAAAACGGTGCCTGCCTCCTCAAAAATTAGGCACCTCCTCCGGCAGAGCAGGGGCTATCAAAGACCAGTGTAAAATGCTGGTCTTTGATAAATGACCGCCACTGGGGAAGGTTTGCTAATCCTGTAGATGATATAAACTTAGACCAGCTGTCTAAACAAGCACCAGATTTATTACAGTGGAGAAAAAAACAGTATGTGAACAAAGGCAATATTTTTTATTTTATATACCCTATATATATTTTATATACCCATTTATCTAAAGAGCAACTCCCCTCAGCGTACATTATTCTCAGCTAATGGTACTTTAATTTGTCATTTGTACAGACCAGAACACTTATTTAAACTATAAATTAAGCACTAACCCTAAATGATAGAAAAGTTCATTAAAAAGCTTCTAATTTCTTTCAATAGTAGGGATGGAAACATTTTGTATTTTTATATCCTTGCCGACTTCCCTCTAAGCTTTCTTTTTTTTGCACTAAATACGCTAAACTATCCAGTAATTAGCACACCTGGCGTATTATATATTACACAGTATACATAATGTACTATGAAAAAAGGAGTACGATATTTGGCTGTAGCTGACGTATTCACAAGCCACTGATGTACAACTAGATCAGAGAACAGTGCCACCAAGTGGCCCAACGGTAATACTGACAAAAATGTGAAAATCATATGCTAACTGCAAACCTTCTAACAATAAAAACATATGCAGTGATCAAATTAATTTAACAAACAAGTCACAAGTCAAAACTGTCTTCTAACATTTTTGTTTCTTCGAAATTCTTCACCGTTTGCTTTGTTAGAACAGGTTTTCATATATCTGACCATCCGTTTCAGTTACCCTTTAGCATGCCACTGCAATGTTGCAGGGAAAATAATGCCAGAACTGATCCCATAGCTTTCTATTGGATCATTCTGGACATCCGGCACATCAGTTTTGATGCCTCCCTGTGGCAGACAGAGAAACATAGCATGTGATTCTAACTGGCACTTTCAGGCTATGCTGGCTCTTGCATAAAACAACTGGCTGGACACAACTGATATATTCAATACCTAACAATAGGGTAAATTGTTATAATATTGTATTTTTAAGTGAAATGTTTTGATTACCTGTGCTTGTATACCCGGTGGCACTGTATAGCTAAGTCAGGGTTAACATCTTGACTCAACCCCTTAGTAGGCCAGGAGATGGACCTGGGTCTGCCCTCTGGTTAGTGTGTGGTTGTTAATTGTTGTCCTGTGCTTTCTGAGGAAACTACATGTGGTTACTCCTCAAAACTAGGCCTGAGCTCAGAGAATCACCTCTGAGGTTTCTACAGATAAAAAACAACTGCTGCATCAAAGTGCTCCAGAGAGGGAAAACTAAAAGGTCCAGAATTTACAGGGCCATGCCCTGGAGTCAGTTAGCAAGGTATTATAGGTTACGGCAGAGAAAAAGAGACTTTGCTGCGGTGAGAGGGAATATTGCGGAAGCACCCTTAACCGTCTGGCCAACCGCAACTACATTCTGTAACCCTCAGCCAGAGATTACAGAAACATCTACTAAGAACCTTGACTGCATGCCTAAGGTTCTGCAGTTACTTTAGAGAGACAGAGAGCAGAAGTACCACAACCTCCATCATTGCTGCTATCGATACATTGCTATTGGGGATGATTTTCACTGTGAACTGCTTAGAACTTTGATACTATTGGATGCACTACTACTCCTACCCTGCACTTTAGTAAAGACATACTTATTTTTAGTACCACTGGCCTGGTGGTTACTGACTCCACAACACTCTGCTGGCCATTTCAACCACACTGCTGCCTCGCACACTGCCAAAACAACAACAGCACCCCAATCACCATCAGACAGGAGCCCCAACATGTGCTCTGAGGAAAAAAAAGATGCACCCTAGGAAGCATCAGTGTGAGGGCCGCCACTGTGATCTGTGCGTACAGTTATCCTTGCCAGAGATACTACCACTCTCCTCCTTCACTCTCATCGCATGTGCTGGCTGCAAATAGGTGCACTAAACCTCATGACATGGCCACAGGGAATACTTTTCCAACAGTCTTCTAAAAGTTTCCATGCATGCTAAAAACTTGGGGGTGGCTTTTTACATCCACTCCCATCCAACTCATCCCAAAACCATTTCTATTGGGTTTAGAGCAGGAGATTGCAGAGACCAGGTCATCAGATGCAGACCCCATCAATCTCCTGCTTTCTCAAATACTTCTTGAGTTATGGTCACATGCGTTAAGATTTGATTCAGAGATAAAAATATGTTGTTGCAGCAACAGCTCGCAGATGAACCTGTTATGCTCACCTGTACAAGTTCCCCAGTAGTCAGTGGTGCAGACACATCTATCGCTGATACTTTCTTACCAGCAGTTTCGACAGCTGGGCCTGCTCTGTCCCTTCATGGAGACTGCGGCGTGCTTGAAGGCAAGGAAACTCTTCCTCTGCTTGTAGGGCATGCTTGCACTCCATCCGGTTCTTAACAGGCCAGTGCACACCATAATTGTCACCAACCATTGACTGGCAAACTTTTGGATCTTAAGGCACCTCCCCTATGGGTGGGTTCCTGAGCGATAGGTTGTCTAGCTTGAAAGTTGCCTGAAAAGGTGCTATAGTTCAATTTGCACCATTTGCCTGTTTTCCGGATTTGACCCTTCGCTGCCTGACCTAACCTTTGTATTGACCCTTTGTTGCCCACTCTGACCTTGATCTGTTTATCAGATTGCATGCACTCTGTCTTCCCTGACCTCGGCCTGTCCCTGACTACAATTTTGGGTCAGCAGTCAACCAGAGATTACTTGATTACTCCAGAAGAAAGCAGTCTGGTGGCTCACCTGCAGTGAAGTCCAGATCCCTGTACAGGAGTTAAAGGAGCAACCATAAGTCAAATCTCTTTGGTTGGAACAGTAGTTCTACAGCCACTGCCATAATATATGTATACTTACACACACATCTCAGATATATGCCAAAAAGACACTGGGGGTCATTTACTAAGATCGCTACACCAGATTTGGCATCAAAAAGTCGCAAGGCTTTGTGGCATGGACATTTTTACATCATTCTTGCCTCTGGAGAGGCCTTGGAAAATTCATTAACATTTTTCCAAGCGTAAATGACATCTGAAATCTACTCCATCCAGCACATTCTCTCTCTGCATCTTGCTGACTTTTCTAAGACACAAAGACGTTAAAGGATTATTTGGAAGAAGTAAGACCTGGTCCTTCTAAGGGGTGCAGACTGGATGGTATTGGTTGGCACGCTGGCAGTGGAATAATAAAGGTTTGCATCTTATTGGTATTGAATTACACTTATGGATGATGAAGGAATAAGTAAGTGTAGGAATAAATAAATAAAACTGACGCAGAATAAGTCTCCCAGCACTCTCCCTCTCCTATATTCTTCTAGTAATCATTTTCAGCAACAATGTCCCTAGTGCATGAGCGCTTGCCACATTTCTCCTTATGCTCAGCTCACAGGACAATGGTGGAGACCGTGCAGTATGAGGGTTTTTTAGTGCTGTGATATCACAGGGGATGGCTCTCTGCGGATTGGCTGGCTGCACAGCATTATGGGCAATCTTGATTCCCTCAATTTGTAACATGTGCAGCCGCCATTTTAGAAAAAACAGATTCATTATCATGAAGCGCCAGGAAATTTGGTTTAATCGCAAATCGTTTGCTAAAGTTTTGCTAAATTTTGGACCGAATTCTGCTTCGAATGCTTCGCTTCACTTAATACTAATTCAGATAGAAGAATCAAACTAAAGTTGCAGCATTTTTGTTCCATAGACATCATTTGTTTTTGCCCCTGCTTGACAAAATTTATTCAATGTGTGTTGCGTAGAGTACAGGGTAGGTGACATCAGAAAGTGTACATAGGTTCTTGTTTAAAAAAGAATTGCTTGCAAATAAATAAATAAAAAGATTCAAAATGAACAAATTTACTAAATACACTATTTGTTTAAAAAAAATACACAGAAAAGCAACAAAAATAGCTCTAAAACCAATGTAAAATTAAAAAATGCTACTGTTGTGTGAAGGAAGCCTGAGGGCGGAATCTTTAGCAACAAAATCTGCACCATAAAGACATCCCCTATGTTAGTCATGGTGATAAAGTGTCAATATCTGCATTTTGTTCCACTGTGGAATTGAAAAAGAATGCAAATAATGTTTTGTTGCGGATTTCGTGTATCTGAATGTCTCCATCCACACAGAAATCTGCAACATAATTTAGAAATACCCACCCTGTTCCATTGCAAAAAAATCTGCCACAACGTCTGGGCTGCAACAATAACCCTGGGTTCAGACCTGAGCGTTCTTAAAACGCGCGTTTTTGCAAATAGGAAACGCGCGTTCGTACGCGCGTTCTTGTGATTGACTACTGTGGTGTCAATCACAAAACGCGCGACAAACGCCCCACAAAAAGCTCAAGTACTTGTTTATGCGTCGGGCGTTTTACAGCGCGTTCAAACGTGCTGTAAAACGCTCAAGTGAGATCCAGGGCCATAGGAAAGCATTGGTTTTCATGTGCTGAGCGGTTTACAGCGCGTTTGAACGCGCTGTAAAACGCTCAGGTGTGAACTTAGGGTCAGGGAAAAAGTATCTCACTAATTTGTGTCTACAGCTCCTATAGAGACTTTTGTGTCTCCATGGTAACAGACAACAAACTCTTTGTAGTCTGATATAGTAGTCATACTCCCTTCCAAATGGACCTTATTCTTGCTAGCTTTCTAAATGTTAGCATTCATTTTTTTTTTTTTTATTAATCCATCTAAATATAGATTAAATTAACTTTAATCCACCTAAAAATGGTGTTTTGTGGCATTTCTGACCATAGTGGTGCAGTTTCGGTGGCTTCTGAAGGTGCAGTGCAACACAAACTCCTTCAGCACTGCTCACTACGTTGCTGTCATAGGGCTATGCAGTTCAATGGCATCCTGGATACCGCTGTGACCTGGAGCACAAGACGACTGTACTTGCACTATAGTGTTTTATAGTAGTGCAACTGGTCTGTCGGCTGTATCCAGAGAAATGCATAAGTACGAGAGATGCATGCTTTACAGATTTCTGAACTTAACCTTTTAATGTCGTCGATATTTCATAATGTGAACCCATATGCTAATTTTCTTTGTCGAAAGAGGTGTCATTTAATATGTAAACCAAATATACATTTGGAAAATGCAGCAGATATGACCTTTCTAGTAATGAGCTCAGCGGATTAAGGTTACAGGAAGCCTTGGGCCAAGTATAGATTAGGAACTTCCAATTATTTTACCAACACAATCGTCACATTCCCCACTGAGTGCATTAATCTTGTCTAATTACAGTTGTCCGATACATTTTCCGTTATAATACATGGCCCTCTTTAACTATTTTGTCACATAAAAAACTTAATATCATTCTAACCTGATCTAGTAGACACCACAGTAGTTCTACTACAAAGGTATGTATAAAGGAAAGCCCCGCAAGAACTTAATTCATCCATTTACTATTTTGACACCAAAATCTTTCTCATGGTTGACGTACAGGAGTAAAGGGGTATTCCCATCTCAGACAGCGGTGGTAAATCTCTAGGATATACCATCAATGTCAGTTAAGTGTGGGTTCCATCTCTGAGACCCGCTCCTATCTCCACAACATGAAGAAGAGCGCACAACGTAAGCACGGCCACCCCCCATTCACAACTAGGGGAGTTCTCAAAATAGCCGAGTGCTGGCTTCGCTATTTTAGGCAAACCCATAGAGGTGAACAGAGAGGTGGCTTTCACTTGGCTATATTCAAAACTCCCTTAGAAGTGAATGGAGAGCATGCCTTTCATGGGCGGTGTGCACTTCTTTGCTTTCGGGGCCCCATACAAGGGAAAGGAGTGGGTGCAAAGGTGGGACCTATCTGACATTGATGGCATATCCAAGAAAAATGCTATAAATGGTGAGGATGGGCAGGGCCTGCGGGTTTGTCACATTTATCTTTATTTGTGCCTGTTTTCTGAGCTGCCATAGATTTCACTCTGGCCCATCTGCAGCTGGAGTTGCACATAATTTATGACAAGTCCTGCACCTCATCAGTCGCCTTCTCCGGCACAGCACCTCCTCCTTTATTGATAATTCCATTGAAATCTATGAGATAGCTATATATAATATTACACTACTACTACAAATTTTGGGATATTTGGATTGTGGTTGAAATTTCCGGATGAACCTCAAATCCACTCCAATCTTTTGACCTTCTCTAAACTTTTGGATGCACATGTCGGACTGTTCAATGTTTAAAGGGCTTTTGTCACCCCCCAAAAGCCTTTTTTTTTTTTTTTTGCCTCACTAAAAAGCTTATAGGGCGATTATTCTAAACATATTCTTGTTAACCGTTTTTGTAGGTTAATTTTGCTATAAAACGTTATTTTATAATATGCAAATTACCTTGCTACCAGCAAGTAGGGCGTTTACTTGCTGGTAGCCGCTGCATCCCGCTTGTAAAAAAACGCCCCTCCTGTGGTTGATTGACAGGCCAGCGGCGCTCTCCTCCTCCAGCTGGCCCTGTCTCTGTTTAAAATCTCACGCCTGCGCCATACCGTTCTTCAGTCGGCGCAGGCGCACTGAGAGGAGTACTCTCGCTCGGCCGCTCCTTCCTCAGTGTGCCTGCGTCTTCTCTTCCGGGTGCAGCTGTGACGTCATTCGCGCACTGAGGAAGGAGCGGCCGAGTGAGAGTACTCCTCTCAGTGCGCCTGCGCCGACTGAAGAACAGTATGGCGCAGGCGCGAGATTTTAAACGGAGACAGGGCCAGCTGGAGGAGGAGAGCGCTCGCTGGCCCTGTCAATCAACCACAGGAGGGGCGTTTTTTTACAAGCGGGATGCAGCAGCTACCAGCAAGTAAACGCCCTACTTGCTGGTAGCAAGGTAATTTGCATATTATAAAATAACGTTTTATAGCAAAATTAACCTACAAAAACGGTTAACGAGAATATGTTTAGAATAATCGCCCTATAAGCTTTTTAGTGAGGCAAAAAAAAAAAAAAAAAAAGGCTTTTGGGGGGTGACAGAAGCCCTTTAAGTACTTTTCGCACAACTTGTTGTTCTCTAAAAAGGAGCTTAACGGCACAATTCACAACAGGTGTTTGATCCATGAATCGCCCAATACATTACCTGGTTCAATTAGAATCGGTATTTAAACAGTCCTCCTCATCATGCTGTTCACATTTTGACATCATGAGACCAAGACGACACCTAACAATTGATCAATAGTACCTTGTCATTGCGAGGCTTCAAGCACGATGTTCTCAGACGGAAGTGGCCACTGAGTTTAGAATGTCACAGTGTCATCAGCAGGTTGTAACAGAGATACAGAGAGACTGAAAGAGTCACAGAAAGGCATAGAAGTGGACGTCCTTTAGCCACATCGCACACTGATGACCGCATCATTGTGAACAATGCCCTGCGGAACCGGATGATGAATGCCACACAACTCCAGGCACATTTAAGGGAGGTGAGATGCACCCAAGTGTCACGTCAGACCATTCAAAACCGTTTACATTAGTGAGGTCTGCTTGCTAGACAACCTACAAGGGTACCTGTCCACAGGTGTCATCTTCTTGCATGGGCAAGGGAGCATCTACAGTGGATAAGGGACCAGTGGGCCTCAGTGCTATTGACTTATGAAAGTCGATTCACAGTGATTCAACGACGGAGAGCACTATGCATTAGCCACTGTTGTCACCAGACGAGCCTTTGGTGGTGGTGTTACACCGTGGGCAGGTGTGTCTAGTCAATACAGAACTGCCCTACACTTTGTGAATGGTACAGTGACAAGCCCATACTACTTGAATAACATCATTAATAGTCATTGCGCCTCTGCATGAACAACACAGGCCTAATTTCATCTTCATGGACGACAATGCACCAGCTCATAGAGGTCGCATTAGGGAACGGATGCTGGGGACTGGGGTACCTGAAATGGAGTGGCCTGCACCTTCTCCAGACCTGAATCTCATTGAAAACCTATGGGATCAGCTGAGTCTCTGTGTAGAGGCTCGTAACTCTGTACCCCAGAAGCTCAATGACCTGAGGGCTGCCCTTCAAGAAGAGTGGGATGCTATACCTCAGCATTTTTAATTTTTTTTTTTTAACTCATAAAAAGGAGGAGTAACCATCCAGATTACAATATTGTTATGTGTCTATTGCACTATTCAGTATTTAATTACAACATATACTCAATATGACCAAAATGAATAGAATGCTAAAAAGTATATACTGACAATTCTATAATAAAGTGCTATTCAACTACATTTTGCACCAATAAAGCCGATTTCACACTTCAGTTATTTGGTCAGTTATTTTGACCAGTTAGGGCTCATTCACACGACTGTATGGTTGCCATGCCTGTGTTGCGGACAGACAGAAGTTTCGCAATACACGGGCACCGGACGTGTGAACTCTGTTCTGCAGATGCGGACCCACTGACTTGAATGGGTTTGTGATCTGCAAAATACGGCAAAGATAGGACATGTCCTTTCTTTTGCGGATCAGAGGCATGGGTCGGAAGCCCATGGAAACACTTTAAAGCCCCTCTGTGGGCTTTTGGGTCCATGCCTCCACACCGCAAAAGATAGGAGATGTACAGTATCTGTTGCCGCATTTTGCGGATCGCTGACTTATTCAAGTCAATGGGTCTGCATAATTCACATGCCCGATGCCCGTGCACTGCGGACCACTATTTGCAGTCCGCAGCACAGGCACGGCGACCATATGGCAGTGTGAATGAGCCCTTATGAGCCAAAACCAGGTCAAAAACACAGAACAGGTGCAGAGCTTTACATTACCCTTGATCTCCGAGTATGCTTCACTACTGGTTTTGGCTCATAATAAACACTCATGAAGATGTGTGCCCCGTGCCCGTGCTGCCGACCGCAAATAATGGTCCGCAATGCACAAGCACCATTGGTGTGAATGCCATTTGCGGATCACTTGAATGGGTCCATGATCCACCAGACATAGTCCGCACTACAAAAAATAGGACATGTTCTATTTTTTTGTGGTACAGAGACACAAACCGAAATCCCACGGAAGCACTTCATAGTGCTACCGTGGCCATCCTATCCATGCCTCCGCTCTGCACTGCTCTGTATCTTGCAGATTGAGGACCCATTCAGTGCCCATACATTACGGACCCTCTGTATGCGGGTTGTTCGTGTGCATGAACCCTATCTGATGGAAATAACTGAAAAAATAACTGAAGTGTGAACTTGGCCTAATATGAATGTACAAATAGAGACTGCATGCGCTGCAAAGCACCACAATGAACCATCAACAGTGACCATACTGACCCGAATTAGTCATATCCATATCTGGATGTGCTCCACCTCAACTCACAATGTGCGTTTCGCAATGTGTTACCTCTAGGAGTGGTAGAGAATAAATAGAGAGGTGGCAGTGCATGTGCTGGACTCTCTTCTGCTATAGGAATTGTGGAAACCGTTTCACCTGGCAGGCTCCACAAAGGAGCAGGTCCCAGAGGTAGAACCCACATCTATCAGACATTTTTGGCATATCCTGTTGAAAGGTGGAAATAGCCTTTTAAGTACTCCGCTATTTTCACAATTTTTTTTACAAATGACTATGTTTTAGAATATCTTTACTGAAGTGTAGCCATAGTTGTGGGCCCTGATTATTGTACACAATTAAAGAGGACCTGTATCCTCTCCTGACATGTCTGTATTAGCAGCTCCTTGCAACCTCTTGTAATAAAAATTCTGGAACATCTATTCTTGTGACTATCTGTACTATTCTATTATTATTCCTACTAGAAGATATGAAAGACTTACTAGCAGTTTGCAATGAAGGTCCATCTAGGTCAGGCATGTCCAAACTGCGGCCCTCGAGCTGTTGCAAAACTACAACTCCCAGCATGCTTTGATAGCCTACAGCTATTAGGGCATGCTGGGAGTTGTAGTTTTGCAACAGCTGGAGGGCCACAGTTTGGACATGCCTGATCTAAGTGATAGCAGTTGGGGCGTGTCCCTGCACAGTCTTACATTATTCAATCAGTGCTGCCAGTGTGTGTTAGACTCAGCTGTGACTACCATGCCATTTTTTAATCTACTGTATAGTAAACTGATGAGACTCAGACTCGTATTGTTGCTTCCGTTTATAGCTGAAGCTGCAGCAATGCGCCGGATCTGTCATACAATGAATCCCAACTGCCCTGACGGATACTACCATTGATCACTATGATTACCATTAGTTGTTTTGCACAGCCCCCCTTTTTATACTTTATGCTATATACTATACTATATGTACATACTATATATATATATATATATATATATATATACTATATGTCTTGGATATGTATATACTAAATTACGTATATTTTTCTACAGATACCGTTGCCAAAGGTTATACGTGACCAAAATGTTCGAAAATTTTAAAGTGGCTTTGAAAAACGTATATACTCCCCTGGATATATTTGTATATGATATTTTAGGTTTAATAAAACATTGCCTAGACAATTGGAGTGCCATAGATTTTTCAGAATTAAGGGATGTTGTTAGGCCCCTGGCTCCCATAACAACCCCTCCCTCTCTCTAACCAATTAAATGCCATGGTCAGTGACATCTGAGGGGTTAAACTACCAGGAGCAGAGTTAACTCCGTTCTCAGCAGTAAAAGCAGGGTGCTAGTTGTACAATATGATGGTGTTAGCTAAGGTTGAGCGAATCGTGTTCGGATTGCGGTATCTGAACCCGATTCTTTTAAAAACTTTGTTAAGAGTATGGGCTCCGTCCTACTGTAAAATGTATGTCCTCTGCAGAGGTCTTTCTCAAGTTTCAGGAAATATCGCGAGACTTACCTCGTGTCTCCTCTATCACGTGTCACTTTGTTTATTCTCATAAATGACTGTTTAAAAATACTAAGCCGAACTCGGCTTTGTGCTTTATTAATGAAGCAGAGTTCAGCTTTGTATTTTGATACAGTAATTTAAGCGAATAAACGAATATAAGTATGTCTCGTGATATTTGCTCAAACTTCGGAAAGACCTTCGCAGAGGCCATACATTTTAGAGTAGGACAGCATGGACCCGATATTCTTAACGTAGTTTTTAAAAGAATCTGGTTCGGACACAGCAATCCGAACCCGAGTCGCTCAATCCTAGTGTGAGCCCATCCCTGAACCGACACCATCATAGAGCTGTACTATTGCTGCGCTGAGCATTATCTCACTACGCTTAGTGATGTAATAGTACAGTGCAGAGTGGGAAGGGGTTGGTTCTTTGAGGGTACAAATATATAAGGTATAAATTATCAGTCAATAAATACCAGAAAAAGGTTCATCCACAGCAACGCGGGCCCATGTGTGCTGGTTTATCCATTTCTATCTTTACCTTTAGCATTCAGTTGAAGTGCATTTTCTTAGCGCAGTGCTCACATCTTGAGCTCTTAGCTATAAACCTTGCCATAAACAGCTGCACAAAAAACATGCTGAAAATGAACTCAATTTCTGACACTCAAAATACCTCAAAGAGCTTGCTGTAAGATTGCTGTCCAGCAGATGAACACACGGAGTAATCTTGAAAGTGCTCTGATATATTTTCTGCAATCTCCTCATGGGTCATCACATTCTGTCTTTCTCTGTCCCTATGACTTCTTCCCTTGAAACTATTGTATTAGGCCTTCTGTCTCTCAATCCATTCTCTGACCTCCTAAACTGTTTCCTGTTACATCTGTTTCTTTCGTTGACACCTCATTCTCTTTACCTGCTCAACAACTTATCTTTTCTTCATTTTCACATATAACCCTTTAGACTTTTTTATAGGGTTCTGGGTAAGAATCTGCTCTAGGGCAGCATAGGTTCTACTAGTCTTGATCTTCTAACTTACACTACTTACACTCCAAATATTTTGCCACAAACTGAACATTTATCACAAATTATAGACCGCACTGCCAAAAACATTACACAAATCTGTATTTCACCGAGGGGCAGATGATTTAAGCTTCATTCACATCACCGTTCAGCCTTTCCGTTCTCCTGCTCCAACGGAGCAGGAGAACGGAAAGGACAGATTCGGAACATAACTGAACCGAACGGAGCCTAAAGACCCCATAGACTATAATGGGGTCCGTTCGGTGTCCGCTCAGAAGATGATTTTGGAGCGGAGACAAAATTCCTGCATGCACTACTTTTGTCTCAAAACCGAAATATCTTCTGAGCGGACACCTAACGGACCCTATTATAGTCTATGGGGTCTTTAGGCTCTGTTCGGCTCAGTTAAGTCTCAGTTATGTGCGGAATCAACAGAGCAGGAGAACGGAAAGGCTGAACGGTGATGTGAATGAAGCCTTAAAGGGATTCTGTCACCAGGTTTGACCCCTGTCAGCTAAACATATGCTGACACTCAGGGTCTCATCAGGAGTCCTAATGTGTGCTCATCAAAGCGATCAGTACCTTTATTTAGCCCAAAAACAGGTTTTACTAACCTGTCAAATAAATAAGGTGCCCAAGGGGAGGTCCAGGGATGCAGGGTGCCCGGCCGAACCCAACGCCATTCGTGCCTAGCGCCACCTTTCCTCACTTGTGCGCCGCCTCCTAATGCTCTGTGCCACCTCTCCCTCTCTCCCCCTCCTCCTGCTTCAAGATCTCGCGCGTGCGCACAGGGCTCTGCCTGATGTGCCCGTGCGGACTTCGGGAATTGGCTTCTTCAAGCGCAAACCTGTAAACCTGTTTTTGGGCTAAATAAAGGTACTGATCGCTTTGATGAGCACACATTAGGACTCCTAATGAGACCCTGAGTGTCCGCATATGTTTAGCTGACAGGGGTCAAACCTGGTGACAGAATCCCTTTAAGAGTACGAGTATTTTATTTTGTAAAAATCAAACTGATCAAATGTTATAAATTAGCAACCAAAAAATTGCCGTAAATTAACATTTAAAGTGGCCCACCATGATCAGATACATGATTTGGTTCCATATAAGACTTCAGGGTCATACGTGCTCTTTTAAAGGTGCAATTACACTTTTAATAGATGTCAACTGCATGCTTGTTTGGGCAACAGCTATCTCTTCCGACTCCCCCATACACATACACACTTTTTTTTATCAAATATTTTTTATTGACAAGAATAATGTTACTAATTTACATTGGGTATATAAAGGTCATAGCAAAATAAAGCTAATCGATACAATCCACTTTGCAATTTCGAGTCATTTTATAGATAAGTAAACATATGAAAACCTACCACCACCCCCAGTATGCCCTAGCCCCCTCTCTTACCCTTACTCACTCCGGCATTGGTTATTCTCTTTACCCATTGTGATCTAAGATGTGGTTATGAGACATCCAGTTACTCCATAGCTTGTAGAACTTATGTGGGCAAACACTTTTTAGGAATATAGCTTAATTGCGCTACAGTGCTCCGGCTCACCACCTCATGCGGGCCCTCCACGCCGGCGCCATGTTGGTTATGATCCACTCGGTCAGATCGCGAGGAGTTCTTCCCACTTCTTCGGCATCCTTGCACACTAATAAGCAGCGCAGAAGGATCCCCTTCTCTTAAGAACACTTTCAAGGTGTTTCCCGTCCTCCAAGTATCTTTTTTAGCAGGATGTATCAGGATGCTGGCAGGAGCGCTCTGAGGTGTGTCTTACTCCATGCTGTGGCAGGCCACGTCCCCATACACACTTAGTTTGGCTCAATAGTCATAGAGGAGAAAGCTACCTCTGCTGGCAGCTTATCTTGCAGAAGAACAAATTCAACATCCCGATCCTGCTTTCCTCCCAACCAGGAGCGTAGCTAACTGCTCATGGGCCCTGGTGCAAGATTTCAGCTTGGGCCCCCCTTTCCTCCGTGCTTTGTGTGTGTTCTTATGCGGCACAAGGCTCTTTGGGCCCCTTCAGGCTCCTGGGCCCGGTAGCGACTGCAACCTCTGCACCCCCTATAGCTACGCCCATGCTCCCAACATGATATGTACAAATTAGATTGTCAGCTGGTCCTGCCAAAAATTTCAGGTTCCGCTAACAGTGGTCTAATGTGTATAGGGGGCCTCTGCCAGACTCCTTTAACATCAGATTATCTCCTCAAGAACAAAAAGATTGTCATCTGGGCTTCAACTTTTCTCACCTCCGATACATATTAGATGGTCAGCTGATAGCATTAAGAAAACCATAGCCTCCACCCATCTCAGTCTTAATAAATGTAAATATTATGTGTCAAGGTAAACCATTTGCTCCAGAGTTTTGATAAACCATGGCCTATCTCCCTTTTTCAAGTGGTTATAAATTAGCATTTTTTGTCCACAGCCATTGTGGTATGTACTAAACCATATGCTTTAGAAGGTGCTGCAGAGGAAAACATAGCTGTGCAAGGGGGCAGAGTCAGAACATGGGTGCTAGGGTTGAGACAAAGTTGAAGATGCTAGAGGCAGGTCCTCAATACTATCATAGAACGCCTCCGTATTAATTTATTCCCCATTTTGTGTAACCTGGCATTTCTGCCTGGTATCGATAGTGATCCTTTTTGCTAATGTTTTCAGGCAAACATGTTCACAACTCGCTGTTTTCAGCAGGGTGGGGAATGAATGTATTTGCAAGCTCTTTCTGTTGTTATGGACCCCACCCCACTCTCTGCCTTGCAGGTTGCACAACGTTGACACTTTTTAAAGTCTGTTCCTACCGCATCTGGGTATGCTAGGTCTAAAACATCCTTTAAGTACATTTGCATAACATCCCCTTTCCTGTATTTAAACACTGCATATATATCCGGCCAACTCTGCCTCCCTATCTAAATTGTTTAATTGGGAATGGGAGTGTCCCTGTCTTACACATGTAAAAAATCTAACAGGTATGATGAGGCTGTTTTCAAGGCCCTGTCTCGGTGGTACTGGGTGCCCTTCAGGCTCCATGCCATTATGCCTTCAGTCTCTCCACTGTGTTGGAGATGTGAAGTGGAGCAGGGTACAATTCTGAATGACCCTAAGCTCATAGGCTTCTGGTCAGAAGTATGGCGCATAACATCTAAGTTTGCAAATCGCACTGTTCCTAAATCTCCTGCAATGTTTTTATAAAAATTTTGTGACATTCCACTCTCTACGTATCAATGGTCTGGTTAATGCAGCATGTGCATGGATCCCAGCCCTTTGGAGACAGCCTGTTCCTCCAACAATTTCATTGTGGTTCAATGGGGCTGAGCTGTGCCTAGGCCATGTGACCAATAAACATGGCGTCACAAGGCCTAGGCAAAGCTGCGAGAAGGCCATGGCTAATCGGCGGGGCTCTTGACTGTTAGTTAGTATAACACTCTTTGCAGTATGCTAGAGATTATTTGGTTAGTATGAAGATCTACTGATAACTTCAGATCCAAAAAACACACTGTCAAAAGATCTGCAATATATGTAAAGCGCAGATTTATTTTATGCACTTACATAGCCCTGCTATATTTTGCAGTGCTTTACAGACATTAGCATGCAGATTTCACCAGTGCAGCTCATAATCTAAATTCCCTATCAGTATGTCTTTGGAGTGTGGGAGGAAACCAGAGTAATAAGAAGAAATCCACACAAGCATGCCATGGTTGGATTCAAACATAGGACCTCAGAGCTGCTAGGCACCAGCACTAACCACTGAGCCACAATGCTTGCACTCATCATTAGATAAAATAGCGGATGAAGTCCACAACATCAGATCACCATATAATTATAATATCATTGATGTAATGACCATACCAGAACACATCTACCATGTAAGGCTCCATTCACAAGTCCGTATATGTTTTGCGGATTCGCAAAACACAGACACCAGCCATGTGCACATGGCCTGCACTATAATAGAAAATGTCTATTCTTGTCCGCTATTGCAGACAAGAATAGGACATGTTCTATTTTTTTGCGGAAAAGGAAGTGCGGATGTGGAAGTGCGGATCCGGAAATGCGGACAGCACAGAGTGTGCTGTCCGCATCCATTCCGGCCTTACTAAAAATGATGCGGACCCATTTTGCGGAAGTGTGAATGGACCCTAAGAATTATCACTAATAAATAGATATTTTTCTTCCCACCATGTGATGAACAAATTGGACATCAATGCTCCCATTGATGCTCCATGAAATATAAAATAATTATGGGTCAATAAATATTCCAAAATCAGGTTTTTAGCAGACACCTAGATCAGCTTTACAGTAGGCTCAACAGCCTTGTTAAAATGTCTAGGGAAGGGACTGTATTCCCCTTGTTACTGGGGCTAATAGGTCAGGGGAAAAAGTGCAATGTTATAATGCCTCCAAAAGTACTTCTATGACCTTTTAGGGGCACAAAGTGTAAAATAAAAAAAATAATAAAGAAAAAACCAAATTAAAAAAATAAGAAAAAAAAAAAAAACACCAATATTTGTCCACACCTGCCCCCAACTGCTGTAAAGCATATATCCCCTATATCAAAACAACTGTAATGGAATGGGGACACAATATGAAAATATACCGTATTTTTCACCCTATAAGACGCACCGGCCCATAAGACGCACCTAGGTTTTTGAGGAGGAAAATAAGAAAAAAAATATTTTGAACGAAAAGGTGTGCCTTTTGGTGGGTTTTGAGCTAATGGTGTTATGGGGGATCTGTGGATGGCACAGTTATGGGGGGGATCTGTGGATGGCACAGTTATGGGGGATCTGTGGATGGCACAGTTATGGGGGATCTGTGGATGGCACAGTTATGGGGGTCGGTGGATGGCACAGTTATGGGGGTCGGTGGGTGGCACTGTGATTGGTGGACTGTGGATGGCACTGTTATTGGAGACTGTGGATGGCACTGTAGTGGGGGCGTCTGTGGATGACACTGTTATGGAGATCTGTGGATGAGGCTGCTATAGGTGGATTCAAGGGATGACACATGAATAGCATTTTATGCTATGTGTCATCCACAGACCCCCATAGCAGTGCCATTCACAAATTCCCATAACATCGCAATTCACTGAATGACCCCCAAAGGGTGGTGGGGGCAGATATCTACAATACCGTAGTTCTGTAATTACAGCGGGCCCGGTGCAGTCACAGTATTCTGCTACACCGGGCCCGCTAACTGTAGGAATCCTAACTGTAGGCATATGTATAGGTTTATTAAATCTTCTATATATCCTGTACTTACTATACTACTAACATCCCAAGCAAGAGGCAGGAAGCAGGAGGCTGAACCTGGCGGACGGGCACTGGCAGCGTAACTCACTATGTCACGCGCCAGCTCCGCCCACTTTATGAATGAAGAAGGCGGAGCAGGCGCATTACGTAGTGAGTTACATTGTCAGCGCCCGCCGGTCCAGCCTCCTCTCCTGCCTCTTGCCTGGGACGTTAGTAGTATAGTAAGTAAAGGATATACAAACGATTTTATAAACCTGTACATACGCCTACAGTTAGGATTCCTGCAGTTAGCGGGCCCGGTGTAGCAGAATACAGTGACTGCGCCGGGCCCGCTGTCATTACATAACTAGATGCGGCTTCTCCTCCCTGCCCACTGATACACCCGCCGACCTCGCTGCGTAGCATGCACACTGCCTTCCCCCCCACTTTTGGGGAGAAAAAGTGCGTCTTATATGGCGAAAAATACGGTACATATAAGTATATTTAAAATATAAAAACAAAAATACTATGATAAAATTGGCATAAATATGAAGCCCTATGTATCACTAAAAAAGATGAAAACATTATTTAAATAACAAAACAATATCTATATTGAGAAATAAAAACTTTACAGTAAAGTACTCTTGAAGGGCTTCTGTCACCCGCCCAAAAGTCATTTTTGGCCTTATTAAAATCCTTATTGTGCGATTATTCAATATATAGTGCTCTTACCTTTTTCTGTGGCTTAGTTTCTTAATAAAATCGTACATTTATAATATGTTAATTACTTCGCTACCAGCAAGTAGGGCGGTTACTTGCTGGCAACCGCCGCATCCTCCTTTCAAAAAAACGCCCCCTCCTCCGGTTGATTTAAAATCCCGCGCCTGCGCCTTACATGTCTTCATTCGGCGCAGGCGAGATTTGAAATGCAGACAGGGCCAGCCGGAGGATGCGGCGGCTGCCAGCAAGTAACCGCCCTACTTGCTGGTAGCGAAGTAATTAACATATTATAAAAGTGAGATTTTTAAAGAAACTAAGCCACAGAACAAGGTAAGAGCAGTATATTGAATAATCGCACAATAAGGATTTTAATAAGGCCAAAAATGAAAAATGACTTTTGGGGGGTGAAAGAAGCCCTTTAAATCCTCATGTAAAGTATCTTTTTAAAGCCTCTACATTCAAGATATTTTTTACGCTGACGAATGATCTAATTCACTGATTATCTGATAGTGATACGATAGAGCTGCAGCTCAGTCATGGTCACTAATTCCTCAAGCCTGCTAGACTACATTGCACTAAACATTACTCCCCATACTCTCACCCATCTCACAAAAGATGAGTGACTACCCACATGAATCGGGCAGTCACTGCTGTGATCCCAAAATGTAATTAGCTAGCAAAGTTCTCTCTACAGACACACAGACATTGCAAATGATACCCAAATGATGTTATGGACTACATTAATTCAGCTCTCCTCCTACTACACTCCCCCTATATTGAAATAAAAGGAGTGTGTAACCTGCAAGTAAGGTTAGTTTCGCACTAGCGCTGTGAAATCCGGCAGGCTGTCCTGGCAGGGAACAGCCTGTTGAGTCTCTCTGGAGCCGGCATTGAAAGAAGTCACAGCCTTCCCGTCCGGCCCTACTAAACTATAATAGGGACCATCAGAGACCAGTGCAGCGGTTTTCATCCAGCCGATTTTCGGCATATCTCCACCGGTCCCCATTATAGTTTAATCGGCCCAGACGTGAATGCTCAGGCTTCCGGCAATGCCGGATCCAGGGAGACTCGACAGGCTGTTAAACTAGCCTAAATGAAGTTAGTTGACAGCACAGAGAACTCTTTTTTTAATTATAGACTACAAACGTGAATGTTCACATAGAGATGCATAGAGCGGATCACTAGAAGTACTACATATAATACAAAAAAGATAAGTAAACTGGGGAATCTACACTGCTACCCTATCTGCTGGACAACATTGTTGCGCTGTTTGTGTTGTTGTTGCGGTTTTGGCATTTTCAGTCCTGCCATAATCATTGCTATATACATTGATTCAGAATGTCAGTATTGCCTTGGTGTTTGTATCTGTCAGCTTCATCCTTGGGAAATCATTTGCTCCCCAAAATCTTCACTTCTTGACAGATAACAATCCATTTGTTACCTTCTAATAACAAAACTACTCCGCTGTCAGATTGCTCCACAACTTATTGCAACACAAAGTTAATTTATTTTTGCCGCTGGAAAGAAAGCATTACTAGCAGCTCTCCACAATAGGGATTTTTCTTTTTAAATTTCCGTGTGAAAGTTTACTGTAAATCCTTGCAAGAGCCTATATGTTTTGACAGTGTCTACAATTTGTAGGATGTCCTCCACTAGGCTGGCGACATAGTGCGGTATATCATTCGCACAGATAGTTCAATTTCCTTCTAGCCTGTCCACCCTCCTTCACATGATGCTTAATGTTTTCCAACAAGACTAAAGGTTCTTAACACCATGATGTATGGCTTGGAGTTAAAGGACAACCTTGGATTCCGCTTGTTGCCAGGCCTAATGGCTCGGAACAAAATCCTTTTGTCACGATCATGGTCAGAGGTGATTGGTATGGTATTTTAAAATATTTACGTGGTCACTTTTAACCGTTTATGTGACATTGCTGGTAGAATCTCATGAACAGAACTACCGGTTAAATGATAGAGACGCAAAAGAGTACATTAAAATTATGTGGCTAAATATGTCCCCTTGAAAACAATAAACACAGAATGAAATTCTCTCGGTATGATGCATGAAAGTCATTGAGAAGAGGAGAAGACTTCTGACACACCGCAAAGAAACAAATCTCTGAGCTGGCTCCTGACAAGAATACCAAAAGCTTTAGAGCTAGAGCTGAAATGGTGCTTAAGAGACAGAAGGGGTATCCTGGGATGCATTTGTTAAAAGAAAAGACAACACTGTGATTGGGTTCAAGTGAATGTGAATGTGTAAACCTCTTCCAGGCACAATGAATGACTTCAATAGAACTATAATTATAGTACAATGGGATCCTGCTATCAGCACAATACAAACCTAAAAAATAATAATACACATAAACAGCTACATAGCTAGATAGCTGGTAAGGCTAGGTTCACATCTCTGTTTGGTAAATCTGGTAGTCTGTTCCGGTAGAGAAACAGACTACCGTAATTACTGTATCTGGCATAGTCAGTCACCACTGGGGCCCGCTGGGATCCATTAGGTTTCCATCAACGTGCCAGCATGAATGTAGGCTTTATGCCAGAAAAATACTGCTGCATATAGCAGAGAATTACAGAGAATGTGGAACCGGTGGACCATGGTGGTGTCCAGCTATGCTGGACCTGGTTATTCTGGTAGTCTGCTAGTTTACTGAACACAGCTGTGAACGGAGCCTAAGATTGGAAAAAGAAACCGGTTCATCAAACCCAACCTATACTCCAAAAGTGTTAATCCATTATATCTGTTAATATGTTTCACCTAATGCTATCTGGATATGTGTGTTAATAATATAATCGCGCATGGACCTTGTCGCAAAATGGGCCAAAATTCGGCAATATTTGATTGGTTCATGTGAGCCCTTGGACAAATTCTTGATGGTCCCCCTTGGGGTATTTTTTAACATTTGCATGTCCCCCATGGCTCCCACACAGTATAATCACCCCTAGTGCCCCCCAGAAGGTATAGTGACCCCCAGTGGCCCCCATACAGTATAATGGCCCTCCATACAGTATAATGACCCCCCAGTGGCCCCCAAACAGTAAAATAACCCCTTGTGGCCCCCCAAAAAGTATAATGGCCACCCAGTGGCCTTAAACACATTATGATGTAATTATACTGTATGGGGGTCACTAGGAGTCATAGTGAATGGAGGCTCTGGGGGTCATTATACTGTATGGGGGGTCATTATACTGTATGGGGGGTCATTGGTGATCATTATACTGAATGGGGGGCACTGGGGGTCATTATACTGTGTAAGGGCCCCTCACACAGTATAATGACCCCCCAGTGGCCCCCCCTTCCACAGTATAATAACTCTGGGTCCCTCAGAGTGTAATGCCCTCCCCCAGTGGCCCCCACACATGCCTATCATTGCTAGAGCATAAGGGAGGCGGCGGTCCTTTCATTCACTAACCACAGCTCATCTCCCTTAGCTCCTTCTCTCCTCCAGTGAGCCAAACGCCATAATGTCACTGATGGGCTATGCCTGGAGGAGAGAAGGAGCTGCGCATAGTGAATGAAAGGACCGCTGGCTCCCCTGCGCTCCAGCAACGAGGGCTTCCATCGGTATTTATAGAAGCACTCATAACAGCCGGCCCTTCACCCCCCTGAGAGCTGGACTGTCCCCCTTAAAACGCCACTGCACAGTTGGCCCCCAGCACTTGCCCAGGTATGCTGGGTGCTGATGCCAGCCCTGCTTAGTGGGAGGGGAACTGCCTTAAAGAGTCACTGTACTTTCACACAATTTAATTTTCAAATTTGCAAATTGCTAAATCACTTCATTCACAAAAATATGCCTACGTCCACCTGAAAAAAAAGCTGTAAAGTCATGGCCGTTAAGGGTCTCACTTCCACATAAGTTGCAGTTCACTGCCTGTTGTCATGCAAGATCTGTCCCTAGAAACAGAGACTCAGAAGACAGCTTACAGAAAATGGGGGCGTGGCAGAGCTATCTGGGATCGTGAGCCTAATAAAAAAATAAATACTGCTTCTACACACTTCTGAACATCACAGGAGCCTCCTGTGTGTCTGTAAGTGTGATTTCTCCCTCCTTATCAGTTCTGTGAGCTCTGGAGATGAAAACAAACACAATGGAAAGTAAGGGAAAGGATGTCACAGCAGTACAGTGCTGGCAGATTTAACAGAAGGGATATACACCCTGCTTCTGAGTGAAATGCATCTAGCTGTGCTGCTGAAACAGGGAATAATATTGCTGAAAAAAACATAAGGGAAGCCCACACATAACTGTCACTTCAAAGTTATGATCGTACAAAGAAGCACAGTCATTATGCAAACTTTTTTTTTGATGTGACAATGACCCTGATTTATCAATGCAAATTTGTCATATTTTTTACTTATAGACTTTGTAAAATCCATCTTATTTATTAATTTTCTGTGCTTGTCCTATTTTCTGTCTTAAAGGGGCTGTCTGCATTTAACTATTGATGACCTATCCTCAGGATAGGTCATCAATATAAGATCGGCAGGGGTCAGACACCCAGTAGCATGCCGATCAGCTGTTTGAAAAGAAGGTAGGGCTCATATGAGAGCAGCCTTCTCTGCTCTGTTTACCTGCTTGCCGCAAAAATTGCAGTGGTGTGCAGGTATAATTAAAAGTATGGTGTAAACAGAGCAGAGAAGGCAGTTCTCATATGGGCGCTACCTTCTCTTCAAACAACTGATCAGCGAGGATGTCTGACCCCTGCCAATATGATATTGATGACATATCCTTGCAGCAACAGATATGGGACTGGTCTTGTTTAAAAGATGTCTAAGCTTTAAAACAAGACCAGACTTACAGCATTATCTCCTGTACATTGATAGCTGTTAGAATATATGTGGAGAGTGAAAGCAGCTGAAAACTGCTTTTACTTTCAGCTGCTATGACTCCCAAACCTTTTTTTTTTTTTTAATAACTCTATCTTCTAATGTACAGGAGATAATGATGTGAATCTGGTCTTGTTTCGAAGTTTAGGCTGGGTTCACATCACCATCTAGCTTTCCATTCTTCTGATCCATCAGAATAACAGAAAACCTTGATCAGAAATCAGTTATTTTTGATGGAAGAAAAAGTCCTGCATGCAAGACTTCATCTTCCATCAAAAATACCCGATCTGTGATGGAAGGGACATTAACTGATGCTACCTGAGCATAATTGATTCTCAAAATAACGGATCCAGCCTTAGGCCGGGTTCACATCACAGGATTTCAGATGGAAATAACTAAAACGGATACAAAATGTGCATGACTGAGCATAACAGATGCTTAAAATACAGGATCCATTTTTTTTTGTTTTCTGTTCTTCTGATGGATTAGAAGAACAAAGAAAAAAATATTCGGGGTCACAACAACCCCCCCCCCCCCCCCATTCTGCTGCCTGAGCACAGCTGCAGCTGAACTATTACATCCTTCTATCAAAGCCATATCTCTGCTCTGGCAAAACTGTTTAAGGCATTAAGAAATAGCAAGCCCAAATTTCAAGCTAACTAGTCGCTGGTTATACACAGTGATAGTGTTTGCAGATACCCCCAAGAGCTGACTCTATATATGAAAATAGCAATACATGGAGTCAGGCAAAGGAACTCCTAGAGCAGGTACTGCCCATATTTCAGCAGCATCAGGCTGACACAGTGTCAGCCAGAGGCTGCAAAAGAAGAGAGGATTGAGGAAGCCAAGCCAGGTGAGTATGAAAGGTTTCTTATTTTTATTGTAATTTTTTTGTGTGCGTTTCTGTTTTTTTGTTTTCCAGATTCGGTATTTGGATTGCGATGGATTCAGTGAACCACTTTGAAGAGACGCCATGTCATTTATTTGACTAGTAAAATGGTTAAAGGGGACTAGAGTTGGAAAGAGCCGAGGTACCATCATAAGATCTAATGTTACCTTAAGTTTTTTAGGGTAGCTGCTGACTGGTATTATTAGGTTGCGAAGGGGCGAATAACCATGGACATTCCTATCCTGACAATGTCAGTTCTCAGCTGTTGGTTTAACCTTGACTTAAAAAAGGGGGGACCCTACATCATTATTATTATTTTTTTTTAATATTAATTTTAAAAAATGATGTGGGATCCCCCTCTCACCTGCCGGCTGCTGTCCCGATGTTGTGCCGGTGGTAAGTAGAATGGCGTACGTGGCCACAGGGGAGAGGGAGACGGCAGTGATGGGCACGGACTGCAAGCGCAACAGTACCCTCACCCCTTATTCTATATGCTGGATTTTTGTAGGAATATCTTCAAAAGCACTGGGGCATCAATATTCTCCAGGGGCTTGCAGGATATTTCCTCAGGGCCAAAGCCCTTCCAGTCCACCACAAAGAAAGCCTTGTCTCTAACCTTCTTCATATCAAGAATATCCTTAACCTCATAGACATTCTCAGCACTGACTGGTGAGAAAACAGGAGTAGAACATGGAAAAACATGACAGACACATGAAAGGAGTTAGGTATCCATAGGGAGCCAGGAAGATGCAGCTTATAACAGACAGGGTTCAATTTATTGGGGACTTCAAATGGACCAAGGAAATGAGGAGCCAGCTTGTAAGATAGTAATCTGGCTTGATGTTCCTAGACATCCTGAGGAGGAGATATGCACTTACGGTCAGCAATTTTTTTATCCGAGCAGTGGCTTTTGCATCCGAGCTGTGGCCTAGGTCCCCTGATTATGCAATTTGGTAATTATCTTTTCAACATGAAATCAGTCAAAAAGCTCAGGGACATGATAGAGGATATTTGCTTTTTATGGTAATTTTATTAAGCCTCTGTAATTAATGCAAAGACAGAATAACCAATGTTTATTTTTGACAAAAAAGAATCCGGCACCAGTCGGTGAAAAAGACTTTCTGATGACCCCTCTTTACAGGCTTTCTCTGATGTAGTCTTATGTTTCTGGAGCTGATAATGGATACATACACGACCTCTGAGAGGTGTGGACCCAGGAACCAAATAAATTGGACAATCAGAAGGACAATAGGGTGACAGAGATTCAGCTTCTTTTTTGTCAAAGACATCAGTAATACTACTGGTAGACTACTTGTGGTACAGGTGGACATAGGACAGTTTGTACAGATGTCAGGCATTTTGGAGTGACAGGTTGATACGCAATATAGAAACATAATGGACTTCAAGTCCAGGACAGAACCATGTAGATGGAACCAGGGTAGTCCCAGCAGCAGGGGGACTAGAAGACTTTGGAAGAACCAGCAGATAGATCTTCAGTGGAGTGCACCAGCTTGCAGATCCTTGGGCACAGTGATAAGCTGACTGGACTTAGATGTCGCCACCAAAGGTCTCTGAAGCCACTGCACTGGTTTCTGATGGGAAATGGGAGATGGATGAAAAAAATGGTCTCTGGAACTGGGATGCCGATCGAATGGGTCTTCTTTCACGGACCGCTCATGGAACCGCAGGTCGATACACATGGCCAGGGAGAACAATGCATCCAGAGTAGAGGGAATGTCACGACCCTTCCAATTCATTCTTAATTATTTCCTAAAGACACGCTCAGAAGTCTGCCACCAGAGCTTCATTATTCCAAGCCAGGATTCGGAACAGGATGGCATACTGGACCAAGGTGAGACTGCCCTGACGTTACCGTAGTAGGGAGGAGACAGATGAAGAAATGGGTTCTTTAAAGCCCCTTCGAAAGACCTCCAGGAAATCTCTCAAGTTATTAGTGATGGGATCATTCCACTCCTATAATAGATTTAACCAGGCTGGCTCTTCTCCAAAAAGATGGGATATCAGAGAGGCCACCTTAGAGTGGTCAGTGGGGAATTGGTAAGGCAGCAGTTCAAAATGCAAAGTACAGTACACTGGCTGATGAATCTTCAGCTTTGCTTAGGATCACTATCATAAAAGAGGAGACAACAGATGAGGACCGGAACCTCCTGTGGGTATGGTTTGAGGCAGTGGTACATATGCTAAGGCTGCTGCTGGTAGCTGCGGTAGTTGCTAAGGTATATAGTTGATCATTGACAATATACAGAAACAATAGTATTTGCTTTTGGCAATCACGTTGCTGACCATTTCTTGAAATAGTTCAGGTAGACCCGTATGGGTTGGGCCAGCGGGGTCCATAGTCTGAGCTTACTTTTTTTACGAGTAGTAGTCATGTACTCATGTTCCTTTGCCAACTAACCTGACTTCTAAGCCTCACCACATCTGTACACTTTCACTGTGATAACCTCTAAAGGACTAGGCACATTTTGGTTTTTGCATTTTCATGTTATCCTTCCCACCTTTCCAGACCCATGACCTTTACATTTTATGCTCACAGAACCATATGAGGGCTTATTTTTGTGGGACAAATTGTATTTCTAAATGGTGCCATTTAATTTACTTGTATTGAAAAACAGGAAAAAATTATTAGAATCATAAACAAATTCTAACTGTAGATACATAATCGGAAACTGTGCAATATTCATTTTGACCACATGAGGTCAGTGTATTACCATTTCAAAAAAGTACCAGAGCAAATCATGAAAGGGAGTTCTTGTAAGTGTAGTTATTTGAAAATATTATATATATTTTAAACTAAATTGGATTTTTGTTATGTGTTTAACCATTTACATGATTTAGGACATAAAACTTCCAAACTGCTTTTTAATTTTTGTGTCACATAATTACTAATATTATCTATAATTACCACAAGTTCATCCGAAATTAAGCCTCTATTGATCCCTGAGGTGGATTTACACAGGCGCTTTCATGTCCGTCTTTTTGTCCCCTTGCGCAGGATACACTAATTTATGACAAGACAAGAGCCTCGTCATTAATTCCGCAAATGTTCCTGGTGGAAAGGGCTGAAGTAGTGGATCACCAATACATATGCCTGTTTCCAGGCATACATGTCAGTAAATTTCCTGGGACAGGAGCCTGACAGCAAGGCCCCCCCGACAATCCCACACTCTGCTCCCATTCCGTTGAAAACTTTTTGACATTAGCGGTGCGACTATTTTTACACCAAAAGCTGGCATAAAAATATTTGTAAATGGCCCCCACTGTGTATTGGTTCCTCAATACGACCACTATGGGTCCACGTGGAAGATAAAAGAGCGTTTGGTCAATCATAAAGTGCCATATGGCCACAATACAAACATAGATCAACTTCCAGTGTTAATTAAAGGGGTGATCTGGTTGTTACAAGTTATCCCCTATCTACAGCGTAGGGAATAACTATTATATCGCTGGAATCCCCACCTATTCCAAGAACAGGAACCCCATCGGAGTGCCTCAAAATGAACAGAGTAGCAGGTCAGGCATGTGAACTGACTCTCCAGTGGGGGATCCAGAAGTAGCCGAGTACTGTATGCGGCTGTCTCCACAAGTCCTGTAGAGATGAATGGCAGCAGTGCGCATGGTCAAACTGCAACTCCATTCGGATCAGGGGTAGAGGGTCCCCATTCTCATAATCGATGGGGGTTCCAGCGGTAGAACCCGATATAGTAGTTATCGCCTATCCTGTGGATAGGGGATAACGTGTAACAAACAGAATACCCCTTACAGGTGTTCAGTACAGATAACAACCTACACAAAATTGGTCCCTACACACGTGTTTGCAAAAATAAATTAAAAAAAGCCATAAAATGTGGCAAACAGTGGAGTACATTTATTAAAAGTGGCGTTTTCTATGCTGGTCTTAATATCCCCTAAGCCACTCTAATATGCAAAAAAATTCGGACAAGGCTCACGCCTCATCACAAATTAAGGGCATCCACAGGCAGTCAGTGTACCAAGAATGAACTCTATGCCAGCTCGTAGCTGGCACAGGTTTCAATCATCATTTATACCAGAAAACTGGTATAAATGATGGTAAATCTGCTACAGCTGATGGCTCCATCCACCCCCCCCCCCCGCCATGCCCACCTTTCAAAAAGTGGTGAGGCCAGCAAAACAACACCATTGGAACAAAGGGAATAAAAAAAATTGCAAACCCTTGTTTTGTGACTTTTTTACACCAGTTTAGTGATGTAAGGAGTTGATAAATGACCCCCACTTTGTCTTACCACTAACGTTTTCTTCACAAAAGGTGACACTAAGTAAGCAAAAGTGCCGAAAAATCCCAGAAAAAAAGTATATATGGAAACTGCCTAAACAGGTTGTCAGAGATGCCTAAAAATTTCCCCCATGCTCCTAAAAACCTTAAAATAAACCATTTCATGGTATACACACCTGTTTCTCCCGCGGTGTTTTCTACACCACAGCTCAAACCTTCTTGCTGGCATACAAAGGCTGCAGTGGTGATGAACATAACACGTGACCACTGCTGCAAATCACTGTTAGTAGCGGCTTGACGCTGCTGAAGACAGTGATTGGCTGCAGTTGTTACGTGCCATATACCTCTACCCTGCTGCAGCCTTTCTATACAAACACCTGGGGGAGGACTGGAGCTGCTCTGCAGAGAAGAAACAGGTGTACATAGGATGTTTTTTATTTTAGTGGGAGAATTTTGAGGCATATCTGATAGCCCCTTGCCTAAAATATGTTGAAATCTGGCTGTGTTACACATGCATATTTTGTGGAACCAGTCGCAGATTTCACCTATTGCATGGCTGTCGACCAGATAAGTGGTGAAAATCTGCTGCATTTCCTCAACAGACAGGATATGCTGCAGATCTGAACATTTAAACCCTGGGTAGATGTCTTCACACTGTAAGTGAATGGGGTTTGTTACAACCACTCACTAAGGCTGGGTTCACACGGGCGTTGCGGATTGGGGCCGGATAGGAGGCGGGTGCGTGGCGGGGAAATCGTGCGAGTGCGCACGCAATTTCAGTCAGTTTTGACTGCGATTGCGTTGCGTGGTTCAGTTTTTTCCGTGCGAGTGCAATGCGTTTTGCATGAAGTTCGGGTTTGGGTTAGTTGTAGTGTAGATTGTATTATTTTCCCTTATAACATGCTTCTTGTCTGGCCACAATACCATTCTTAACCACTTGAAGACCACAGGTTTATACCCCCCTAGTGACCAGGCCCTTTTTTACAAATCCGCACTACACTACTTTCACCGTTTATTGCTCGGTCATACAACTTACCACCCAAATGAATTTTGCCTCCTTTTCTTCTCACTAATAGAGCTTTCATTTGGTGGTATTTCATTGTTGCTGACATTTTAACTTTTTTTGCTATTAATAAAAATGTAACGACATTTCTGCAAAAAAATGACATTTTTCACTTTCTGTTGAAATTTTTTTTTTTTAAAACTACATTTCTATATAAATTTTTCGCAAAATTTATTGTTCTACATGTCTTTGATAAAAAAAAATCCAATAATTGTATATTTATTGGTTTGGGTAAAAGTTATAGCATTTACAAACTATGGTGCAAAAAGTGAATTTCCACATTTTGAAGCAGCTCTGACATTCTGAGCGCCTGTCATGTTTCTTCAGGTGCTAGAATGCCAGGAAAGTATAAATACCCCCCAAATCACACCATTTTAGAAAGAAGACACCCCAAAGAATTCGCGGAGGCGCATAGTGAGTTCATGTATTATTTCATTTTTTTTCACAAGTTAGCGGAAAATGACACTTTCTGAGGAAAAAAAAATAATAATAAAGTTTCCATTTCTGATAACTTCTGGCAAAAAAAATAAAAATCTCAGACGGACTCACTATGCCCCTCAGTGAATACCTTGGGGTGTCTACTTTCCGAAATGGGGTCATTTTTTGGGGTGTGTTTACTGTTCTGGCATTTTGGGCGGGGCTAAATTGTGAGCAGCCATGTAAAACCTAAAGGTACTCGTTGGAATTTGGGCCCCTTTGCTCTAGGCTGCAAAAGTGTCACACATGTTTATCGCTGTACTCAGGAGAAGTAGGGCAATGTGTTTGTGGTGTATTTTTACATATACCCATGTTGGGTGAGAGAAATATCTCTGTAAATTGACAACTTTGTATAAAAAAAATTTAAAAAGTTGTCGTTTACAGCGATATTTCTCACACACAGTATGGGTATATGTAAAAATATACCCCAAAACACATTGCCCTACTTCTCCTGAGTACGGCGATACCACATGTGTGCCACTTTTTTGCAGCCAAGATGCGCAAAGGGGCCCAAATTCCAATGAGTACCTTTTAGGAGGGCATTTTTACGCATTTGGATTCGCACGCCGCTTTAGGGCCCCTAAAATGCCAGGGCAGTATAAATACCCCACATGTGACCCCATTTTGGAAAGAAAACACCCCAAGGTATTCCTGCAGGGGCATGGCGAGTTCACAGAAGATTTTTTTTTTGGCACAAGTTAGTGGAATTTAACTTTTTTTTGTTTTTTCTCACAAAGTCTCCCTTTCCGCTAACTTGTGGCAAAAAGTTCAATCTTTCATGGGATCAATATGCCCCACAACGAATACCTTGGGGTGTCTTTCCAAAATGGGGTCACATGTGGGTGTTTGTACTGCCCTGGCATTTGAGGGTCTCCGCAATCATTACATGTATGGCCAGCATTAGGAGTTTCTGCTATTCTCCTTATATTGAGCATACGGGTAATGAGATTTTTTTTTTTTCCGTTCAGCCTCTGGGCTGAAAGAAAAAATGAACGACACAGATTTCTTTCTTCGCATCGATCAATGTGGATAAAAAAATATCTGCCAAAAAATGTGCAATAAAAAAAAAAAAAAAAGAGGGGTAAGGACATAGGAGTGCTTGCGAAGTAAGGCCCCATTTACACGTCCGCAAAAATGTCCGCATCTATTCCGCAATTCTGCGGAATAGATGTGGACCCATTCAGTGTGAATGGGGCCGGCGGTGATGCGGAGAGCACACCATGTGCTCTCCGCATCAGCATTTGCGGAGCTGCGGCCGCGAACTTCCGGGTTTCGGCCACGAAACATCAGGCCGCAGCTCCGCAAAAGATAGAGCATGTCCTATTCTTGTCCGCAATTGCGGACAAGAAAAGGCATTTTCTATATAGTTCTGGCAATGTGCGGATCCGCAAAATGCGGAAAGCACATTGCCGGTGTCCGTGTTTTGTGGAACCGCGGATCCGCAAAACACATACGGACGTCTGAATGAGCCTTACAGGGGGGTGATTAGTGATAGAGGGGGTGACAGGGGCTGATCAGGGGTTAATCAGTGACAGGGGGGGGGGGTGATTGGTGCACTTACTTTAGCTGCCTGTGTCCTCTGGTGGTCCCAAGCAAAAGGGACCACCAGAGGAGCAGGCAGCAGGCATGGGCGTAGGAAGCCCCAAAAATCTGGGGGGGACAGCACTTATGGGGCCCCTGTGTCCCCGCCCACCCTCAAGCCACACCCACATATCTCTCCGCCCCCCCCCCCTTATTGGCCAGTGGGTCCGGTTTAAAAAAAAAACAGAACACACACACACACAAAACAAGACACTTATACTTACCTCCATCCGTCACAGCGATGCGATGCAGGCCTCTTCCATCCTGTGTCCCGCGCTGTATGGCTCACAGACGGCACGATGGCGTCATCGCGCCGCCTGTACCAACTTCTAATAGGCTGCAGGCCTAGTGCCGGCAGCTTATCAGAGGAGTAGGAAGGGCGACGCCTCTCCCTCTCCTGCTCCGCAGCACAGCCATCTGTATTGCTGTCCTGAGGACGGCGATACAGATGAATATGTAGATGAACGTTTCCACAATGGAAGCGTTCATCTACCTGTGCCCCGCCACCGCCGCACACATTGTCCCGCTGCCGCTGGGGGGGATTTTAGCATAACTGTCCCCTCCGCATTATTTCCTGGGGGGGGATCCGTCCCCCCAACCCCCCCCCCCCCCCCGCTTCCTACACCTGTGGCAGCAGGCATATCAGACGTCTGATATGCGATTTAGATGGCTTTTTTCTGACATCTACAGCCTACCAGCGCATGATCAGCGCTGGCAGGCTGTAGTAAAACTTCCTACCGCCGCGATTCTGGAAATCTCGCCTCTCGCGAGATGACGCGCTGACGCGTCAAGGAGGAACATCCCGGCCACCCACAGGATGCATCCCTGCGTTAGGCGGTCGGGATGTGGTTAAAGGTCTCCGCATGCGCAGACCAGAAAATCTGATCCATTTTGCCGAAACACTTGGTGCCGGATCCGGCATTAATGCATTACAATGGAAAATAATGCCGGATCCGGAATTCTGGCAAGTGTTCCGGAATTTTGGACGGAGAAAATACCCATGCTGCGTTTTTTTCTCCGGGCAAATATCATAAGAGGGACTGAACTGAAGATATCCTGATGCATACTGAACGGATTGCTCTCCATTCAGAATGAATTAGGATAAAACTGATCAGTTTTTTTCCGGTATTGAGCCCCTAGGACGGAACTCAATACCGGAAAACCTTCCGCAAGTGTGAAAGTACCCTTAGAAATAACTTGTTCCATACTCAAATGCATATTACAGTTGCTATAAATAAAAAAAGAGTATCACACCTTCTCCTCCATGAGCAATGCTCTTGTCACAAGGAGTACTGTCATGGGCAGACATATCGCCTGTGCAGCTGGTTAGCACTTACTGTGAATCTGCTGCCTGTTCTGCCTATACTCCATAGGACCTGCGATGACCTCATAGTCATGTGATCTTTTCAACCCTGGCAGTGGTGGTAGGACCTGTGATGAGGTCACCGTCATGTGACCAGTGCAGAAAGAAGCAGCGCTGAGCAGTGGAGACCTGTGAGGCCATGGAATGAATGTAAGTGCCAGAGAAATGCTGGGAGATGTGGTTCTCCACATTATACCTCCTCCCTGCTTAGTGGGAGGGACATATGTTATTTAACTGGGACTGTGTGTTAGAGGGGCTGAAGGGAGGGTAGGGGTGTGAGTTACATGGGACTGTATGTTACAGAAGATTGGGGGAGATGACTGGTGTTATTTACATGGGACTGGATATTAGAGGACTGAAGGGTAAGCAGTAATCTTATTTACATGCGACTATGTGTTGGAGGGGATTTAAGTTATTTACATGGGACGGTATGTTAGAAGACTGTAAGGAAGAGAGGTTATTTACATGGGACTGTATCATATAGAAGACTGGTGGGAGAGGACTGGTGTCATTTACATGGGACTGCATGGTATAGAAGGCTGTAAGGAAGAGAGGTTATTTACATGGGACTGCATGGTATAGAAGGCTGTAGGGAGAGGACAGGCATTATAATTTATGGGGGCACTACAGAGAAGAATATAACTCCAGGGGGTACGGCAGGAGGTATTATAATTACAGGGGCCCTGCAGGGAACATTATAAAGACTGAGGGCTCCATAGGAGTGCCTTATAGATTGGCCTTAGTTCTATTAGGGATGCCTTATTAGTACTGAGGGCACTGTAGGGGTACTATGATGGGGGGGGGGGGGGCTTCCAACTAGCAGTGAACCCAGTGACGTCACCGGCACTAATCCCTTATCCTGTAAAGCCACCCATCAGAGCCGGTGACGTCACCGGGAACACTGCTAGGGCTGTAAACAAAGCAGCCCTTTCCCTACACTTTACAGCGCAGGCCAAGGGAGAGCGTCAGAGTATGAAATGTCAGAGGGGCTGATTGGGGCGAGAAGGGGATATGTTTATTTTTTTTTCTGGGATTTTTCAGAACTTTTGCTTATTTAGTGTCACCTTTGCACCTGGGGTTTTTGCAGCATTTTTTTTTTGTTTTAAAAACGCCACCTCCAGATGTTAACTGGAGGTCTATAGGAAATAAGAAATGCCGGACACACAAGTGTTTTTTTTATTTGTTACTGGCATTTTGGTTCATTAGGAATTGTCTTTCTGGCTTCTTTTCATAAGCGCAGCATGCTCTTGCAGTGCGCACCGTAGTGAAGGTATAGATCAACTATGGATCAGCTTCAATGTCACTGTCTGCCGGGGGTGTTTGTGAATTTGGCAAATTCCCAGACAGTGAGAGTGCCACTTATATAGTATAATCCACAAAGTCAGTTTATGTATTGTAGAAACAAGAGCAATGTTGTCAGTGCACTATGTTTAACCATTTTACAACACTAAGCATATATAGCCTCTCCCTCATTTCTTCAACCCACGTCTTTGTTTGGCCCCCTCTAGGCAATTTCTATGTGCCAGTAATAAGAGCCCCCTACCATCATGTGCCAGCAGCCAGAGCCCCCCCCCCCCATATCATGTGCCAGTAGCCAGCCAGTAGCCCCCCTTATGTGTCAGTAGCCCCCCTTATCATGTGCCAGTAGCCCCCTTATCATGTGCCAGTAGCCCCCCCTTATGTGCCAGTAGCCAGCCCTCCCCACCTTATCATGTGCCAGTAGCCCCCACCCTAGCATGTTCCAGTATTGTACAAAAAAAAAAAAAAAACACTTATACTTACCTCCATGTCAGTGATGCGATGCAGGCCTCTTCCGGCCTGTGTCCCTCGCTGTACGGCTCTGGCGGCACGATGACGTCATTGCGTCGCCTGCACTGGCCTCTGATAGGCTGCCAGCACTAGGCCGGCAGCCTATCAGAGGAACAGGGAGGGGGCACGCCTCTCCCTTCTCTGCCGCAGCACAGACATCTGTATCGCCGTCCTAAGGACGGCGATACAGATGACTATGGAGATGAGCGCAATGGAAGCGCTCATCTCCTGCTGTGCCCTACTGCCTGCTGCCGGCCGCCCCCACTTGTCACCAGGGCCGCGGCAGGCCAGTCCAGCCCTGGTAGCCCATAGCGTCTGCGAGCTGTGTCGGAAACCCCAAAAGGCCTACCCTGCAGGGCCTATATGTATAATGTTAACGCCCTAGTTTGTATATAATAAAGCATAATTTTTCTCAGCAATGCGGGCACATATGAATATGGGACCAATACAGATGTCTTCAGCTGCCAAGAGCACATGTAACAGGTCAGCCCTTTAATTGTGCAAGCGTATGAGGGAGTCCTGAGAGATAGCTGAAGGCCTAGGGAGCGTTTTACTGTCAGCTTTCTAAAAAATATGGACTTCAGTGGGGGGGAGGAAGGTGGCACTAAAGTGCCTAGGGCAGCATAAAATCTAAATATGGCCCTAGCTCCACAGCAGCAGGATGTAGTGTCAGACATTACACTGCTAGTGTGAAGGGGGGACAATATCTGGGCATAACTACTGTGAAGGGGGCACATATCTGGGCATAATTACTGTGAAGGGGGCACATATCTGGCCATAACTACTGTGAATGGGGCACATATCGGGGCATAATTACTGAAAGGGGGCACATATCTGGACACAACTACTGTGCAGGGGGCACATATCTGGACATAACTATTGTGAAGGGGGCACATATCTGGCACAGCTACTGTGAAGGGGCACATATCTGGGCATAACTACTGTGAAGGGGCACATATCTGGGCATAGCTAATGTAAAGGGGACACATTTCTGGGCATAGCTACTGTGAAGGGGGCACATATCTGGCATAACTACTGTGAAGAGGGCACATATATAGGCATAACTACTGTAAATGGGGCATCTCTGCGCATAACTACTGTGAAATGGGCATAACTACTGTAAAGGGGACAGATATCTCGGCATAACTACTGTGAAGGGGGTTCATATCTGGGCATAACTGATGTGAAGGAGGCATCTCTGGGCATAACTACTGTGAAATGGGCACAGATCTGAGCATAACTGCTATAAAGGGGCGCATACCTGGGCATAAGTGCTGTGAAGGGGGCACATATCTGAGCATAAGTGCTGTGAAGTGGGCACATATCTGGGCATAGCTACTGTGAAGGGGCACATATCTGGCATAACTACTGTGAAGAGGGCACATATATGGGCATAACTACTGTGAAGGGGGCATCTCTGGGCATAAGTGCTGTGAAGGGGGCAGATATTCGGGCATAAGTGCTAGGGGGCAGATATTCGGGCATAAGTGCTGTGAAGGGGGCACATGTGGGCATAGCTACTATGTGCAGGTACGAAGGGGGAATAACTACTATGTGAGGGCATTAAGGCGATTGGTTGTGTATAGTTATGCTTTTGAGCGGCGTTAGAGGTGTGACCTAGTATGAATATTATATATATATATATATATATATATATATATATTTGTGGTCGGGGCTTAAACATGAAGGAATGACTCCTACCTACTGGATACCTAAAAGCGGTTAGAATTATGCCGGAAACGCGGCGCTGAAGGGACACCTGAAGGGGGCCAAAAAGGACAACAAACTCGATCAAAGAGCTTTATTCCAACCTCCAATTGCGATTTGGCTGCCAATGGGCGAGCTGCAGCCAGGGTAATGGGATCGGAAGTAGTGAAGCGTACCGAGGCATTGTGGCACCGCAGACGTCCGCTTCGGGAAACTTGTGAAAGAGAATTAGCTCGGGACAGGGCACCGGCTGCTATATTTTGGATTCGGGTACATGAAAGTGTGTAATGAATTTGGGGTAGTAACGAGCGAAGCACCTGACACCTAACAAAAGATATCAGTTGGACCAAGCCGTTAATCAAATATCCAATAGCCAATGGGGGCCAAAAAAAGGGGCAGCAAAACCTGAGATTGACGTGGCGTCAGGAAACTAGGAGACTTACTGTATACCTCTGGAATAAAAGAGAAATACCGTACCAATGCCTGAGAAAGTGGTCCCACATGGAAGTCAGCAATCGCCTGAACATTAAGGCATATATAAACACTTGATCCTGGAGAGATAAACGCAAGAAACCCTTTAATCTTTACCAATGCCACTAACGTGGTATCATGGTGAACTAATGAAATAACGAGCCGAATACGTATGCGTAAAAAACGTGCGTCAAGCATAACCCTATAAGAAATCTGGCGCCGAATCCACAGTGCGGACCAACATCCTAACAGTGCCCCTATATATATATATATATATATATATATATATATATATATACACATATATACACATACATATAAACTAAACACACATATATGTTTTTTTTTTTTAAACTAACACTGGAGCCTGAACTCACACTCTGCCCCGCACTTCCAGCTGTGGCCACATAGAGGGCGCCAGAGCCACAACTATGCGTGTCTGTGGAACCCAGCCAGCAGATCAGAGCGAGGGGCAGAGGTGAGTGCATGCCTGAATAGTGCTGGAAGAGACTGACTAAAACAGACGCCGTGCATCCTATGCACCCCACCTCACTAGTAGCTCTGCGTGAGGAAAACACATGACAGCCGGCTGCAGAGCAGAGCTGAATGCATGGTCGAGTGACCGCTGTAAGTGACTCCTGTGACGTGCTTTCCACATAGTGTAATCTCACACTAAGGCTACATGCACACGACCGTTGCCTGCCTCCGCGTCCGCTCCTCCTGCAAATTTTGCGTCCGTCAAAAAAAACGGATGACGGACCGTTTTTTTTGATGGATCCGATTTTTATGGCAGATCTATTGTAAAAATGCCTATCCTTGTCCGCAAACGTGAAAAAAATAGGACATGCACTATTTTTTTGACGGAATGAAAACACGGATCACGGATGCGGAACAAAAACGGTTGACCATCCGCATTTTTTGACGGACCCATTGAAATGAATGGGGAAGCATCCTATCCGTGAAAAAAAACGGAACGGACGCGGAAACAAACAACGGTCGTGTGCATGGGGCCTAATAGAGCTTTCATTTGGTGGTATTTCATTCCTGCTGACATTTTAACTTTTTTTGATATTTTACTTTTTTTGATGAAATGTTTGCAAAAAAAAACAAAATTTTCGCTTTCTGTTGTAAAAATTTTCAAATAACACTACATTTCAATTTAAATTTTTCTCTAAATTTATTGTTCTACATGTCTTTGATAAAAAAAAAAATGCACTAAGTGTATATTTATTGGTTTGGGTAAAAGTTATAGCGTTTACAAACTATGGTGCAAAAAAGTGAGTTTCCGCACTTTGATTTTCTGAGCACCTGTCCTGTTTCCTGACGCACTACAATGCCCAGACAGTAGAAACACCCCATAAATGACCCCATTTCGGAAAGTAGACACCCTAAGGTATTCGCTAAGGGGCATAGTGAGTTCATGGATTTTTTTATTTTTTGTCACAAGTTAGCGGAAATGGAATTTTTTATTTTTTTTTCAAAAATTTTTATTTTCCGCTAACTTGTGTCAAAAAATAAAAAACTTCCATGAACTCACTATGCCCCTTAGCAAATACCTTGGGATGTCTACTTTCTAAAATGGGGTCACTTGTGAGGTTTTTCCACTGCCCTGGCATTTGAGGGTCTCCGCAATCATTACACGTATGGCCAGCATTAGGAGTTTCTGCGATTCTCCTTATCTTGAGCATACGGGTAATGAGATTTTTGTTTTCCGTTCGGCCGCTGGGCTGAAAGAAAAAAATGAACGGCACAGATTTCCTCATTCACATTGATCAATGTGGATGAAAAAATCTCTAAAAAATGTGCAAAAAGAAAAAAAAAAAAAAAAGGGGAAAGCTGTAAAGCTGCGATCGCTAAGGGACCCTTAGGCCTCATTCACACGTCCGCAATTCTGTTCCGCAAAATTTTGCGGAACGGAATTGTAGATACATTCAATTCTATGGGGACAGACTTTGTCCCGCTCGGATCCGGAATTGCGGATCTGCACTTCCGGATCCGCAAAAATATAGAACATGTCCTATTCTTGTCCGCAATTGCGGACAAGAAAAGGCATTTTCTATATAGTTCTGGCAATGTGCGGATCCGCAAAATGCGGAAAGCACATTGCCGGTGTCCGTATTTTGCGGATCCGCAGATCCATGGATCCGCAAAACACATATGGACGTCTGAATGAGCCTTACAGGGGGGTGATTAGTGACAGGGGGTGACATGGGTGATCAGGGGTTAATCAGTGATGGGGGTGTGTGTAGTGATTGGTGCACTTTACTTATGTTTGCCCTGGTGGTCCCAGACAAATGGAACACCAGAGGAGCAAACAGCAGGCATATCAGACGTTGTTAACAAAACAGCGTCTGATATGCGTTTTAAATGCGTTTTTATTCGCATCTACAGCCTGCCAGCGCATGATCAGCGCTGGCAGGCTGTAGTTTCAGTTGTCCCAAGTACGATCACATGAACGCGAACGCATGTGAAATCTCAGGTCTCACGAGATGACGCCGATAGGCGGCAGTGAGACCTGAGAGAGCCGCCGCGCTGACGCCCATCGGCGTTAGTGTGGCAGCAAGAGGTTAACAAGTGTGTGTGGTTTGGGAGGGGGGGGGGGCAGGTACATTCCTTGCACAGAGGCCCTCTGCTGTCCGTGTCTGCCCCTGGTCATGGGTACTATGGATTGGTATTTTCATGGGGAAACGGTAGTGGGTAGTGTACCTGGCCAGAGAACACATTGCTAGGGATAGTATTATAAGAGCACTGTGCTGGCACCTCTATTGAATGCTTTGGTGAGCACTATGGCTAGAACTAAGCAGTATGACCGTCAGGTTGTGTGGTTAGAAAGGGATAATGTGGTGGGTACTATGGTACGCACTGTTTGCCACTGTTATAGGGACACTGGTGTAACTGGTGTAAGGGACCTAGAAGCTCAGACTGTCCCAGGGTTTTTGTGAGATATTTTACATTTAAACAGGGCCGGGGTATGTCTATACTATCACTGGATCTGGATATCTCATAAACGGCCACCTACCGGTATATGTGTGGTCAAAGTACTGTAGATAATGCAGTGTAGGTGTTCTGTGTGAGCAGGGTGGCTGTGTCACAGAAATTTGTAGGCGGATTGTAGGCGCTGTGTGCATTTCATGTTTGCTGATGGAGAGGCCAGGTTCATACTGACAACCACTTGTCAGAAACAATGGAGATATGGAAAAGAAGAGTTGTGCAGGAATCCTTCAAAAAAGAACTTGATAATCCTTTTCACACAAACTAAATGAGTGGACAGTAAAGAGATTGACCTAATCATGTTTTTATATCTAGGCCTGTAATCAAGGGGGTATCTGCTACGTCTAGGGCTGCAGCTAACGATTATTTAAATAATCGATTAGTTGTCGATAATTAATCGGGAAAAACACCAAAATTGCAAAAAAAAGGGGTTTATATGATTTTACTTGAAAAATTCTGTACAAAGGCCATATTAAAACAATTTTAGGAGTTACATAATTATAAAAATTTTGTATTAGAATGTTAAAAAGACTGGTGCCCCCTGATATTACCAGCCCCCCCCCCCCCACATTGTCTGGTGCCCCCTGATATTACACAGTCCCCCCGCATTGTCTAGTGCCCCCTGATATTACCCAACCCCCTGCATTGTCTGGTGCCCCCTGATATTACCCAGCCCCCCGCATTGTCTGTTGCCCCCTGATACTACCCAACCCCCCAGTTGTCTGGCACCCGCTCCTCCTGTGTGTCAGTCTCCTCTGCCCGCTCCTCTCAAGTGCAAATATGATGGATGCAGTTGTCACGTGGCTCTGTGTGGACCAGTCATTATTCCTGGACAGACTGGTGGACGGCTGCAGACCCCAGTATAAACAGTCAGAGCGGTGTGGTGGCACTTTAATGTATTTTTTTTTTACAGTATATTTATTAACTATTTCCCCCCCTTAGGGGCAGAACCTGGGATCTTTTAATCCCTTGTCCTATTCACCCTACTAGAGCTCTATTAGGGTGAATAGGACTTCACACTCTCCCTGCTTCCCTGTGCATAGTGCACACAGCAGCAGGGAGATGACCATGGGAGCCAGGGCTTCAGTAGCGTCCAGGCTGCCATAGTAACCGATTGGAACTCCAGGATTACACTGCTGGGGCTCCGATCGGGACTGCCACCGCCACCAATGAGGAGAGGAGAGGGGACCCTGTGCCCACTGCCACCAATGATTTTAACACTGGTGGGGGGGGGTGCACTGCACCACCAATGATTTTAATACTGGGGGAGGGGGGACGGGCGCATTGTACCAGCAATGATTACTAACGTATTACATTACAAATGCAGGCGGCGGCAGAAACAGATTGCCGGCACCCTTCCTCTGACAGGGCGCTGCGATCGGCGGCAATTAACCCCTCAGGTGCTGCACCCTATGTTGGTGATGGTGCAATCTTCTTTACTTTTGATGAAGCTAGGGCTGCAATGATTACCGTAATCAACGTTATTGAATAATCGGCCGATTTGTTGCTATGCGGGCGGGAGCAGGCGGACAGGCTTTTAGCTTCTTCATATATATTCCCCAAGTGAATGGTTCCGTGATGCAGGATGCACACGGCCGGTGCCCGTGTATTGCGGACGCGTTGTATGCGGAGCCGCAATATGACCACGGCTGGCACACGGTCGTGTGCATGAGTCATAAGATTGTAAATTGGACTTGATGGACTGGTGTCTTTTTAAGCTTATCAATCATATATAATCTAATTTTAAATTCAAATCAGATTTTCCAATCAGTTTTTTCTCTGATTACAGATTTTTTTTTAATTCTATTGCCTTAACATGATTATGGGGGTTATGGGCAATAGTTGGGGGCCACATTGTCTTCTATGGGAGAGTTTTCTAGACATGCTCAGTGACCGGTGCAGAGGTCATTGTACAAGGGAAGAATAGATAAGCTCTGACAATCACCTATTGTGAATGGAGGATTCTGTATTATCTATACACAGAGGTGATATCATTACAGGCAGGATTAGAATGACAGATAAGCAGGTAACTGCAGTACAGTGATCTGTACAGTGGTGCCTATTATTAGGCTTACTGGCCAGTGTAAAAAGTCCGGGATTTTATGTTTTTTGTTTAAATATCGATATTGACGTGGAAAATTAAAAACAACATCATAAAAAAATTCTTTAATATGTTTAACATAATAATAACATTTATTTATATAGCGCAACCATATTCCGCAGAGCTTTATGTACATAAGACCAGAGGGTTCATGTACATTAGACCTGATTTAAACAGCAGGTCATTTTCTGATGGCACATTCCCTTTAAGCACGTGTCAAATATTCAAACCACTAAAAATAAATAGGGGCAGCTTGCTGGCAATTCGTCATCATCAGCCGAGTCATTTACTGCGTTGTGTAAATGTAATTAGGTCTGACACTGCAGAGCCTGTTCTGCCACCTAACGCTAAGAAAGTATAGGCTTAGGTCACTAGAGTATTTTGCATACCGACTGATGAAACTCAGGAAGGTGCATTCTTGAGTGACAGCAGATCATTTTAATTCTATAGGAAATTAACATTTCCAGGTGCAAAACCCTTCCTGCATGAAGAATGCTAAAGAAAGCTGTACATAAAGGTGCTTGCAGATATATACCATATATCCTGAACCAGATGTTACAGCCTAGCCCACACTTATAGCCATTTCAGCAAACAGACACATAAGTACATCATTTGTTGCATCTCTGGTAAGGGTCAATTCACATATGAAAATTTCCCAGTGTATACCGCTAAAGTTTGCCACTGTACAACTACACTATAAAATATGTTGCCCATAAGCTCCAAGGTTAAAAAAAAAGGTGTATATTGCACCCTTCACTTTTGTGTGTGATGCCTCTGTATAGAGTAGCACAGCAGACAGCCAGAGGGGTACATAAATTTCATAGGGCCCATAGCAAAACTTAATATGGACCCCTCAGTGAAACGGTTGATGTTATTGGTCACCATAGCTTTTTTTAGATCCTTATAGGGAAGCTCAGTTAATACTGATACATAGTGCCAGAGATATACCAGATTCAAGTTTTTAACAGGTCCCCTACTCAACAGCGGAAGTGTGGCGTCACAGCATATTTACATATACATACACCATATATATGCAACACACATACCATCTACTTGGTGCACATTGTCATGAACCAGCGGGTGTGAACCCACTATGCCACGTGTCCACCTCCTCTAAGGGCGTTGTCTAAGTGAACCCCTCGATCTTCACAATACTCCTGATGGTGGAGATAAACTTTCCCGAGGGGAACACCAGGTCACTACCTCTTGAGGAGGATAGGCACACAAGGCAGCTGGTGCAAGCGGACCAGGATGTACCTGAGAAAGGTACCAGAGGTACAGGCGTTGTCAACAGGCTGAGTCTTAACCAGGAGCAACAGTGCAGGACCGAAGGATGAAGCAGAGGCGAAGTCAAACAGGCAATAGGTCAGGGCAGACGGCACAGGGACAGATCAGGCAATCCGGATCGGCAACAGGAGAGTCAAGGCAAGCAGGCAGGGATCAGACGGGTAGCGAAGTCCAAAAACACAAGTACGACCTTGACACTAAGGCACCTGGGAAGGGGGCTGAGCCACTTATATATGTGGAGGAGGGCTAGGATTAGTCAGTGACCTAACCCATAAAGCACAGGAAGTGACGCGTGCTGGCCCTTAAGGAAGCGCTGCAGAGAACAAGCAGCAAGCATACTGTGGCCAGGGCTGAGAGGAAACTGTGGAGCAGATCCCAGAAAAACAGTACCTACACAGACAGAGCCCAGGACTGCAGTGGTGAATGCCCCCCACCACCACCACCACCACACCTCCTCTTCTTGAGTCCACGACGAGACAGAAACCTTTTTATCAAGTCCAGAGCATGAATGTTCTCTTTTGGTTCCCAAGACCTCTCCTCAGGACCAAAGCCTTTCCAGTCCACAAGATAGCAGGTCTTCTTGCCACGCTTCTTGATGTCCAGGATGTCTTTGACCTCAAATATATAGTCAGAATCTTGAGATACTGGAGTTGGAGTGAAAGAAACCGTCGAGAAGCGATGAACAACTGGTTTTAGTAAGGACACGTGGAAGGCATTAGGAATAGTAACTTCTATGTCACTTCGTTAATCCTCCTCAGTACTTCAAAGGGTCCAAGGAACCTAGGAGCAAACTTAAAACTGGGAACCCTTAAGCAGATGTTTGTAGAGGAGAGCCATACCTTATCTCCAGACGAGAACTGCTGCAGTTTTCTTTTTCTCATGTCTGCATTTATTTTCATGCGGGTCACGCCAAATCTCAAAAAAATCACTAAAAGAGGAATCCGCAGCTGGTTCCCCAGAAGATGTAGGAACAGGGAGAGGCGTACGAGGGTGTTGTCCATAAACAACAAAGAATGGAGAGGATCCAGTAGACTAACTAGAGTGGTTGTTATAGGAGAATTCAGCCCAATGTAGCAATAGAACCCAGTTGTCGTGTTGGGCTGAAACAAAATGCCAGAGATAGTTCTCTAATATTTGATTGACCCACTCTACTTGCCCGTTGGTCTGCGGATGATAACCGGAAGAGAAGTCCAGCTCAAATTCGAGCAGCCGGCAGTGTCCAGTAGAGGTAAACTGGACACTGCGATCGAAAACAATATGCCAAGGTACACCATGCAAGTGGAATATGTGTCTCACGAACAGATTAGCAAGTTCAGCAGCCGAGGGCAGTCCAGCCAAAGGAAAGAAGTGTGCCATCTTGGAGAACCGTTCCACGACCACCCAGATAGCTGTACATCCGGCAGAAGAGGGCAGATCTGTAACAAAGTCCATGGCAATGTGTTGGAAGAGGTATCAACAGCCTGGGTGGTTTGGTCCTGGAGACTTTATTCTGAGCACAGACGGTGCAGGCAGACACATAATCACGCACATCCTTAGACAGTGTGGGCCACCAGTAGTGGCGAGACAAAAGTTCTGTGGTCTTGCGGAACCCTGGGTGACCAGCCAGTTTGGAGTTCTGCCCCCAAGCTAGAATACGTTTTCTCTTGGCAGATGGCACGAATGTCTTCCCGGGAGGGATGTCTTTTGCCAAGACAGAAGCCACTGTGAACAAGCGAGCAGGATCTACAATGTACTGAGGCTCCTCCTGCTGGTCGAAGAAGTCAAATGACCGAGACAGAGCATCCGCCTTGATGTTCTTCTCGGCTGGCCGAAAGTGAAGCTCAAAATCAAAACGGTAGAAGAAGAGTGCCCATCTGGCTTGGCGAGGGTTCAGACGCTGGGCCGTCTGCAGGTATGTAAGGTTCTTGTGGTCGGTGAAGATTGTCACTGGATGCTGGGCCCCCTCCAATAGATAACGCCACTCTTCAAAGGCAAGTTTTATGGCCAGAAGCTCTCTGTCTCCTATACAGTAATTCCTCTAAGCAGGGGATAAGAGCTTGGAGGAGAATCCACATATAAACATCTTGCCCTTGGAAACTTTCTGTAGTAAAACAGCAGCAGCTCCTATGGAGAAGGCGTCCACTTCTAAAAAGAATTGGCGGTAGACATCGGGATGACGCAGAACAGGTGCAGAAGCAAAGGACCTCTTTATTTGGATGAAGGCGGACTCCACCTCAGGAATCCAAACTCTGGCATTCACCCCTTTTTTTAGTAAAATCGGAGATGTAATAGATGAAAATTTCGGGATGAACTGACGATAGAAATTAGCAAATCCAAGGAAGCGCTGTATAGCAAAAAGACCCTGTGGGCGAGGCCAGTCCATTACTGCATTCAATTTTCCAGGATCCATCTGCAACCCAGCATACGAGATTATGTATCCGAGAAACGGTACGGTAGATTTTTCAAAGATGTATTTATCGAGTTGGCATAAAGTCGAATCTCAACCGCTGTAAAACTAAACATACATGCTTCTGTGAGTGGTCAAATCTGGAAAATAGATCAATATATCATGCAGACATAGAGCAGGTCCTGGAAGATATCGTTTACCAACTCCTGGAATACCGCAGGGGGCATTGCACAGACCGAAGGACATGACGAGATACTCGTAGTGTCCATCACGAGTGTTGAAAGCAGTCTTCCACTCATCGCCCTTTCGAATGCGGATAAGGTTGTATGCGCTGCGCAGGTCAAATTTTGTGAAGACCTTAGCTCCGCGGATCCTGTCAAAGAGTACTGAGATTAGCGGAAGAGGGTATCAATTCTTGACTTTGACCTTATTCAGACCTAGATAGTCGATACAGGGCCGTAAGGATCCATCTTTTTTGTGCACAAAGAAGAACCCGGCACCGGCTGGTGAAGTAGATTTCCAGATAAACAACCCCCTCGAGATTGATTACGTCAAAAACAGACATTGCTTGGGTCTCAGGAAGTGAAAGTGGGTAGACTTGACCACGAGGAGGCGTGGCACCAGGCAGAAGGTCAATTGGACAATCATTTGGACCATGAGGAGGCCTCTTTCTTACTGAAGACATTGGCAAAACTGGCATACTGCTGCGGAAGTCCAGGCAGGTCTACAGGCACAGTAGGCGAGGAAGCAAGTTGGACCGCTGATAAGCAGGTGGACTGGCAGGATGATCCCCAGCGCAGAATCTGACCAGAGTGCCAGTCCAGAACTGGAGTGTACTGACGCAGCCAGGGAAGACCGAGGATAACCGGATTCACGGACGCTGGCAGCACATAGAAAGAGATCATCTCTGAATGCAGAACCTCTATTTGCAACTTAAGGGGCATAGTAACAGAAAGCACAGGTTCAGGGAGTGGCAGTCCATTTACGGAAGCCTTTCTAGACAGATGGTAGGAAGCAGGTAGTGATGGACCAGAGCTTGCTGAATTAAGTTACCAGCTGACCCAGAGTCCAAGAATGCAGGCAATGCAGGGAACTGAAAGTTTCTAAGAGGACTTCTCCTTGTCTAGGACCACCTCTCCAACTGATCCTAGACATTGGCGTTTCCCGACTTCTGTGGACAATTATGCACAAAGTGGGCCTGGCCTCCACAATACAGCAAATGCTTTGCGGCGTAAACGTTCCTGGTCAGACAATCAAAGGCACTCTATCTGCATGGGCTCATAAGATGTGATGGACACTAGAAGAAGAACCGGCCTCTGGAAGGATGGAGCCAAACGAGGTGGTCTTCTGGTGCCTGCGACCTCCTTAGAACGTTCCCTGAAATGCATATCTATCATCGTGGCCAAGGTGATCAGGTCATTCACAGTAGACGGACGGTCGCAACCAGCTAAGGCCACTTTCACACTCGCGTTTTGTGCGGATCCGTCATGGACGGATCCGTTCAGATAATACAACCGTCTGTGTCCGTTCACAACGGATCCGTTTGTATTATCTTTAACATAGCCAAGACGGATCCATCTTGAACACCACTGAAAGTCAATAAAGGATGGATCCGATTGTGCCAGATTGTGTCAGGGAAAACGGATCTGGCTCAGTTCCATCAGACGGACTCCAAAACACTGTAAGCAGCGTTTTGGTGTCCGTCTCTAAAGTGGAATGGAGACTGAACTGAGGCAAACTGATGCATTCTGAGCGGATCCTTTTCCATTCAGAATGCATTAGCATGCAAACGGATCTGTTTTGTACCGCTTGTGAGAGCCCTGAACGGATCTCACAAATGGAATGCCAAAACGCGAGTGTGAAAGTAGACTAATTCATCCTTAATCCGGTCAGAAAGGCCCTCCCAGAACATTACCAGTTGAGCCTTATTGTTCCATGAAAGTTTGGCAGCCATGGTACGAAACTGGATGGCGTACTGACCCACCGTTGAGGAACCCTGTCGTAGATGCAGCAGAGCTGATGCAGCGGAGGACTAGCGGCCGGGCTCTTCAAAGACCAGCAGGAAGGTATCCAGGAAAGACTGCAGATTAGTGGTCTCTGGACCTCCATGTTCCCAAATAGGATTTGCCCAAGCAAGGGCCTCATCAGACAGCAGGGACACAATGAAGGCAACCTTGGACCGCTCAGTTGGAAACTTCTGCCCATGCAACTCAAAGTGGATTTGACACTGGTTCAGGAATCCACTACAGGTATTTGGATCTCCACCATAGCGTGATGGCAGAGGTAGTTGCACACCAGCTGCACACAAATCCAGATTCACTGGTGTGGGAATTGCAGGAGTAGCAACGACTGGCGACCCTGCAGTAGCTGGAGAAGAGATGGCATCCAGACAAGCATCAACATTTTGCATGAACTACATCATGACATCCTGACGTTCGCTCTGACGCCTCACTTCATGTAACAATTCCCGAACGACAGGCTTGGGGTGACCAGCTTGGTCCATGGCCTCAGTGTACTGTCACGAACCAGCGGTTGTGAACCTACTGTGCCATGTGTCCCACCTCCTCTAAGGGCGTTGTCTAAGTGAACCCCTCAATCTTACCCCTACCTCTTGAGGACTATTGGCACTCGAGGCAGCTGGTGCAGGCGGACCAGGAGGTACCTGAACAGGCTTTGTCAGCAGGCTGAGTCGTAACCAGGAGCAACAGTGCAGGACCGAAGGATGAGGCAAAGGTGAAGTCAAACAGGCAATAGGTCAGGGCAGGCAGCACAAGTACAGGTCAGGCAATCTGGGTCGGCAACAGGAGAGTCAAGGCAAGCAGGCAAGGATCAAACAGGTAGCAGAGTCCAGGAATACAAGTACGAGTCAGGAACACAAACTGATATCAGGAGCTTTAGCAAGACACAAGGACCTTGACACTGAGGCATCTGGGAAGGGGGCTGAGACACTTATATTTGTGCAGGAGGGCTAGGATTGGTCAGCGAGATCACATGACCTAACCCATAAAGCACAGGAAGTGATGCACGCCGGCCCTTAAGGAAGTGCTGCAGGGAACAAGCAGCAAGCATGCTGTGGCCAGGGCTGATAGGAAAATGTGGAGCGGATCCTAGAACAACAGTACCTACACAGACAGAGCCCAGAACTGCAGCGGTGAATGGGAAGCACTGGTAGCAGATCACCACTGAACACGGCGCCCGGGACTGCGGGGGTAAGCAGGGGAACAGCGGCGTACAACAGCCGCTGTTACACACATACATAAACACACATACTGCCCAACTTTTAACATGCCTAAGGAGCTAAACTATCAGCGGCGTGCAAAGCACCGTGCGACAAATTTTTTAACATGCTAAGCCACACCTCTAACTCAACCCAATGTCTATCTGTACACGTCCCAACCCTGCCTTGTCTCCATTGGGAAGTATGCATACATAGACTATATAGACACTCACGTATATCATGTATACACTAAACTCACATAAATAAATCACATATACAATATATACCCATATACGATATACCATACAGTAAATATATTTTACACATAGGCTACACCTACAGTAGATATACCTTCTCCATATACATTTTATATACATTTTGTACCTAGCACTAAATACATATTTGCATACACATTATATTCAGTGCTATCAAACATACAGGAGAGTACAGCACCACATACCTCTTACATCCAGTGACTTCTCCTCTGATGTAAACCTTCTCTTTCCTCATCTTCTCCTTACAGACCAGACCGCCACAATGATTTTTCACCCATCTCTCGTCTCTGCAGTTTGGCAAAAACAAATCCTAGGTTCGTACTTTTCCTATACTGACATGTCTGTTCCAGAAAATACTTATATTTCCCCAAAAAGGTGGATGGAGAACCTTTTCTTATGACTGTAGGGACACGCCCAGTTCACAAAGGGAATGATAACAGCCAGTTGCCAATTTAACTATTATTGTTTGCTGTAGATGTTTGCTTTTTTTGCAGTATACATCAAACATAGAGCCAAAACATAGTGTGCACATAGCTTAAGTAATGAGAAGAGTAACATAAGGACAGCACACTATTAGGACTTGATAAATCTGATAAAGCTGCACTCTCATACATATACAGAGAGAGAATGATGTACATATACAGGGGGCCCACTAAAAAGTAGCCCGCCTCCAGCGATAGTATGACAAGATAAACGAGCAAATGAATTGTTTTGTTTTTAATTACCCACAAGTCACAGAAGATGCTGAAAGTGGTCCCCGTTCACCTTTATCCATCTTTCGTCAGGTTGGATTATGTTGGATGATGTTGCTTGTAGCTCTTTAGCAATGATGCTGCAGATGGTGTTTGTGATGTTCTCCTTGAGTTCATCCAGGGGATGTGGATTGTTCTTTTTTAAACTTGTTTTATTGAACAAATGCAATAAACAGTAAATTACAGAGAAGCAATCAGGTCATAAACCCAAAAAAACAAGAAGGTATACACGTATTACTAGCACAGTATAATTCCTGAAGAACGACAACAGGAATGGAAGCAGTACATTGATAATTAGGCATATAAAACATCAAGATATAGTTTGATTGAGCAGAATACAAAGTCTGCGAAGAGGAGCAACATGATCCCCAGATCTTCGGGAATTTAGAGGAACACCCCCTATGTTTTTATATATGATCTTACACCTAAGCGGGATAGCCTTCTGTGCCAGGAATAAGGTTTCACACAAAAAAAATTCTAGTATAGAGGGGGTATGTGGCCTTATCAAGAATACCAAATAAACAAATTGTAGGATGGATAAGTAAAGGAAGGTTCATGATATCGGACAAGAATTTAGTTATGTCTTCTCAAAATGTTTTATAAAATAGGGACAGGCCCAGATAAGATGCCACAAATTTGCTCCATCCACCGAGCATCTATGACATCTGGGATGAGAAAATCTGCCCATCCTATATAACCACAAAGGTGATGGGTAGCTAAGATGGATAATATATAATTGTATAAACTTATTATTGATAGCGGAGGAGACATAGATGGTTATTCAAGAACATCTGAGATCCGGAATCATGGTCTTCCACTTTAGTGTCTAGTTGGTGAGTATATATCCACGAGGGCCCTGTGAGCGCAAAAACACCAAATCAAAGGGTAATTAGAAATAGGTATTCGAGTGCCACTAGTGAGAGTTAAAGGCGTGTCTAAACTGGAAACATCTATAGCATGCCGGCAGATTTTAGCAATCACATAGATCATCAAAGGTTCTAAACACATTATCTTGGTACACGTCGTTAAGAGTACATACACCATGAGATTGTGAATCCGTAATTGAGTTCAGAGAGGAGAATATAGGACTATTCCACAAAGGCGTCTCTGCCATATGTTCTTGATATGCATGAATACAGTTAAAAGCTGCCCAAACCTGTATTGCCACTCAATGAATCTGCAAAAGTACATGGGCAAACAGCTCAGCCTTCTCCAACACCCACCACAAGGACCTCAGATTAAGGTACATACAGTTGAAACTAGAAGTTTACATACACTATATAAAAAGACACATATGCATGTTTTTCTTAATATCTGACATGAAATCTGAATAAACCTTTCCTGTTTTTGGTCTATTAGGATTACCATAATTATTATTATTTGCCAAATGCCAGAATAATGAGAGACAGAATGTTTTAAGGCATTTTTATTACTTTCTGCAAAGTCAAAAGTTTACATACATTTCATTAATATTTGGAACCATTACTCTTAAACTGTATGACTTGGGTCAAATGTTTTGGATATCCTTCTACAAGCTTCTCACAATATTTAGTTGGAATTTGGGCCCATTCCTCCTGACAAAACTGGTGTAACTGAGCCATGTTTGTTGGTAGCCTTGCTTGCACCTCCCTTTTCAGCTTTGCCCATACATTTTCAATAGTATTGAGATCAGGGCTTTGTGATGGCCACTCCAAAACATTAACTTTGTAATCCTTAAGTGACTTTGTAACTAGTTTGGCAGTATGCTTTGGGTCATTGTCCATTTGGAAGACCCATTTCCGCCCAAGCTTTAACTTTCTGGCTGATGTCTTGAGATCCACCAAACCTATAAACCACCTCACAAAAAACTTCGGATGTCGCATAATATAGCCACCAAGAAATGACAACCCGGTATCAATTAAATAACAATATCTTTATTAGAGTCGCAATAAATATTCATATTAAAAAATCAATAGTAATTCTCAGCAAATTACAGCGGTAAGAAATGGGATCCAATATGACAGCAAAGAAGCAACTCCGCCTCCACATAAAAGGTATACAAAAGACGTACTCAATACTGACTCGATGCTATAAATGGGTAGTAACCCAGCCTCAATACCCAAATCAATGTGCCCCAGGAAAATCTCCTATGTAAACAATTGGGAAATGAGGAACAGTTAGAAAAGCAGGAGCATGTGCTCTAAGCCTCTAAATGACACAGTCCAAACACGGACCGCCAGAGCTAACCTAGCTCCATTATGAAGCTACAATAGCCGGGCAGTAGAGCACATGGGCCAAGTACTAACAGCCAAAAACATACAATGAAAAACTGAGCAAACAATGTAATAAAAGTTACCAACATGTGGAAGGCGGTATCGCTTGCGGTAACTTTTTTTTATTACTTTTGCTTTTGTTCTTGGGTTGATAGGCATATGTCGGACCAAAGCACATTCATCTCTGGGACACAGAACCCATCTCCTTCTTGAGTGGTATTATGCAAAATAAATGTGGAGCCCCAGTATTGGGTCTACAACACATTGAAAGCCAGATATCCCTCAAAGGAAGGAAAACCGAGCAAAGGGATGTCTCCAGAGATCACCAAATCCACCATATTAAGTGGCCCCTATGTCAAGATCCCGCTTTTTTACAAGCTTTAAGGTTGTGACGGGGGAGACCTAAGCCAGTTATCCATCCACAGACAGCTGTTTCGGGGTGTTGCCCCTCATCAGTGTGGAGTAGGATTCTGGCTAACCGGGAACACTTCCTGAGTGGTATGGGATGCCTGTTATGCGCCGCTGTTCCCCTGCTTACCGCTGCAGTCCCAGGCGCCATGTTCAGCGGTGATGATCTGCCAGTGCTTCCCATTCACCGCTGCAGTCCTGGGCTCTGTTCGTGTAGGTACTGTTGTTCTGGGATCCGCTCCACAGTTTCCTCTCAGCCCAGGCCACAGCATGCTTGCTGCTTGTTTCCTGCAGCACTTCCTTTAGGGCCGGCGTTTCACTCCCTGTGCTGGGTTAGGTCATGTGACCTTGCTTGACCAATTCTAGCCCTCCTGCACATATATAAGTGGCTCAGCCCCCTTCCCACATGCCTCAGTGTCAAGGTCCTTGTGTCCTGCTAAGGCTCCTGATATCCGCTTGTGTTCCTATGTTCCTGACTCGTACTTGTATTCCTGGACTCTGCTACCTGTTTGATCCCTGCCTGCTTACCTTGACTCTCCTGTTGTCGACCCGGATTGCCTGACCTGTACCTGTGCCGCCTGCCCTGACCTATTGACTGTTTGACTTTGCCTCTTCCTTATCCTTCGGTCTTGCACTGTTGCTCCTGGTTACGACTTAGCCTGCTGACCACGCCTGTACCTTTGGTACCTTTCTCAGGTACCTCCTGGTCCGCCTGGACCAGCTGCCTCGTGTGCCTATCCTCCCCAAGAGGGAACGACCTGGTGTTCCCCTCGGGAAAGTCTATCCCCACCATCAGGGGTACTGTGAAGATTAAGGGGTTCACTTAGAAAATACCCTTAGAGGAGGTAGGACATGTGGCATAGTGGGTTCCTACCCGCTGGTTTGTTACAATGAGTCAGAATGGGAATCATGGTCTATTAGGAATTTTGACAACTGATCAGGGGTACGATCATAAGGCGTCAAAAGGGAGATCCAGAAGGGATGTATCCTCATAGAGTGTCCCATATGTCTCACAGTGACAGCAAGTGTAAGATGTAAGGGGGAATGATCAGAGATCCCTTGCATGCCGCGCTCTACAACATAACTAGGGGAACATAAAGTAGGATTAACCAAAGCATAGTCAGTGCGAGACAGTGAGTTGTGGCTGGCAGGATCACATGAGAATGATAAGAATATGTAGCAGTGGTGGGGTGTTTAAAGTGCCATAAATCCAACAACCCACCTGCTCTATAAGTCTAGCAAATGGCGTGGATGATCGCCATTCACACCATCAGGACAAAACCTGTCCAGAATAGAGTCTAATGTCATGTTACAATCTACCATACAGAGCACTCTGGTGGATGGAAATATCAGAGCTTGATGTATCGGGGATGATGGGGAAGGTATATAAATGCCCATTATCACATAGAGGGTACAGTTAATATAGGCATTGTGGGGATCCGCTCTGGTAGGCAGTGGTAGCGAGTGCAGTATAGAGGCAACACAGACAGGTCTTGGTGTTAAACGGTGCTTTCTTTATTCACACCGTGAACACAAGTGAAAAGGCAGTGCAGTTCATAGGGAGGGTGGTCACACACAACGGCAAAACAATAGTTCAGTCCCAAACCAGCTGCAGGCTACTTGAGGCCTAGTTCCATCACATCAAGAAAAGTCTATTCAAAGCCAGGAGTAATGTCACCTCTTTCTCCTTGGGGAAGCAAGCCCCTGGGTCCGACTTCTAGCCACGGAATACGGATCCCTCCTGGCTTCAGCTGGGGTTCCCCGCACAGTCCTTTACAAGCCTCAGTACACAGCCCAGCTCACCTTCACCTCTCACTCTCACAGCAAGAGAACAAAAGCTTCCACCCCACACCCTTGCTGCTGGTCGGGTTTTAAACCCTCCCCTGCAAACCTGGCCTGGACCGTGGGGAGACAGGCACCCACCCGCATATCTGCCTGCTCCCAGTAAGAGCCGGCCCAGATCCGCTGTGTTAACAGCATAACCGCTGCAAAACACACTTTTCCGGCTCTTACTCCACCGGGACCAGGACCCCCGGTGGCACGTACCTACCGTCTATTACCACCCCAGGTACTCTCCTACATATCCCCTCCTTTGTTCAACCCTGCAGGGTTGCACACCCTGTTCAATCCTGAGAGGTTGGACACATGTACAGCAGGGTACCCGGGACAGGGCATCTGCATTCCCCTGTAAGCGGCCTGCCCTGTGCTCGACACTGAATTTAAAATTCTGGAGGGACAAAAACCATCTGGTGACCCGGGCACTCCTCTCCTTGGCCTGGCTCATCCACTGGAGAGGGGAATGATCAGTCACCAGACGGAACCTTCTCCCTAACAGATAGTATCTAAGGGACTCGAGGGCCCACTTGATGGCCAGGCATTCTCTCTCTACCACGCTGTACCTGGTTTCCGCTGGAGTGAGCTTGCGACTTAGGAAGACAACGGGGTGTTCTTCCCCATTGACTTCCTGAGAGAGTACTGCCCCTAAGCCTACTCCAGAGGCGTCCGTCTGAACAACAAATTCCCGCGTGAAGTCGGGTGTCACCAAAATCGGCGACCCACACAGAGCCGACTTCAAACGGGAGAACGCCTCTTCTGCCTGCTCATCCCAGCGGACCATTACCGTCTTCCTCCCCTTCAAGAGTCTTGTCAACGGGGCCGCTACCGTGGCAAAGTTGGGGATAAAGCGCATGTAATACCCTATCATGCCTAGGAACGAACGTACTTGCTTCGTGGTAAGAGGTCTGGGCCAGCTCTTGATCGCCTCAACCTTGTCTACCTGGGGTTTGACAACTCCCCGCCCAATCACGTATCCCATGTACCGGACTTCCTCAAACCCGATCAAACACTTTTTTGGGTTGGCCGTCAGTCCAGCTTTTCTAAGTGAATACACTACGGCCTGCACCTTGGGCAGGTGACTCTCCCAGTCCTGGCTAAACACAATGATGTCGTCCAAATATGCCGAAGCATATGGACGATGGGGCCGTAGGATGACGTCCATCAATCGCTGGAAGGTGGCTGGAGCGCCATGTAGGCCAAAGGGCAAAACTCGGTACTGAAACAACCCCTCGGGGGTGACAAAGGCCGTCTTCTCCTTTGCCGCCTCCGTGAGAGGCACCTGCCAGTACCCTTTTGTAAGGTCGAGGACCGAGAAATAGCGAGCTTTCCCTAGCCGTTCTATGAGCTCGTCTACACGAGGCATGGGGTAGGCATCAAATTTCGACACCTCGTTGAGCTTTCTAAAGTCATTGCAGAAGCGTAGAGTACCATCAGGTTTTGGGATGAGGACTATGGGGCTGGCCCACTCGCTTCTGGACTCCTCAATGACTCCTAACCTCAACATGGACTTTACTTCTTCTGAAATGGCCTGTCGTCGGGCCTCCGGTACCCGATATGGCTTCAACCGTACCCTGACGTGGGGCTCGGTGACGATGTCATGTCGGACTACTGAAGTTCGACCAGGAAGATCAGAGAACACGTCCCTATTTCGACTCACGAACTCTTTGGCTTCCTGAGCTTGTTTGGGCGACAGTCCACCAGCTATCTTTACTGTGGAGATGCCCTCCGGGACCTCCGGTGGGGCGGGGATCTTCTCCGCAGTCAAGACAGTGCTTGGGCCGTCCCCAACGAGATTCTCCCTATCTCTCCACGACTTCAGTAAATTTACATGATATACCTGTTCTGGCTTCCGCCGTCCTGGCTGGGATATCCTGTAATTTACTGGCCCTACCTTCTCTTTCACCTCGTAGGGACCTTGCCACTGTGCCAAAAACTTACTGTCAATGGTGGGGACTAGCACCAGTACCCGGTCACCCGGGTTAAATGTCCTGACCTGGGCACTCCGGTTGTATACCCGGCTCTGTGCCAGTTGGGCGGCCTCCATGTGTTCCAGGACGATTGGTAGGACTGTCTCTATGCGGTCCTGCATCTTTTTTATATGCTCTGAGGCTCTTGTGTGGGGTAGGCTGTTGCTCCCATGCCTCTTTAGCGATGTCCAGCAACCCCCTTGGACGTCGGCCGTATAATAGCTCGAAGGGCGAGAACCCCGTAGATGCCTGGGGCACTTCTCGCACTGCAAACAATACGTACGGCAGCAACAGGTCCCAATCCTTTCCGTCTTTGGCTACGGTTCTTTTGAGCATAGTTTTTAAGGTTTTGTTAAACCGCTCCACCAGTCCGTCGGTTTGAGGATGGTACACGGACGTGTGCAACTGTTTAACCCCTAAAAGCTTGCAGAGCTCCCTCGTCACCTTAGACATGAAGGGGGTCCCCTGGTCGGTCAGGATCTCTTTCGGAATCCCCACTCTTGCAAACATACCCATGAGCTCTTTGGCTATGAGCTTAGCCGAGGTATGACGTAGGGGGATCGCTTCAGGATATCTGGTGGCGTAGTCTAGGACCACCAAGATATGCTGATGCCCTCTGGCCGACTTGTTTATGGGGCCTACCAGATCCATCCCTATTCTTTCAAAGGGAACCTCGATTATGGGCATGGGCACTAGGGGACTGCGATAGTGGGGCTGGGGGCTTGTTATCTGACACACTGGACAGGATTGACAAAACCTTTTGACCTCCTCATACACCCCGGGCCAATAGAACCTTTGCAGAATCCGCTCTTGGGTTTTTTTTACACCCAAATGTCCTCCCAGCACGTGGGAGTGGGCTAAGTCCAGTACCATACGGCGGTATGGCTGGGGTACCACCAGCTGCTCCACTACCTCCTGCTGCACCTTGTTCACCCTGTACAGCAGGTCCTGGTTAAAAGCCAAATGGGGAAACACCAAGTCGGCGCCTGGGTGCTGAGCCACCCCATTTACCACTGTAACCCCTTCCCTCGCCCGCAATAATGTCGGATCCTGGAGCTGGGCGGTCCCGAACGTGTCACGGGATACCTCCAGTTCCGGGATGGACGGGGTTTCCACAGATTCACCTGCCAACACCTCTAGGGGAAACCTATCGGGATGACACTCTACAGGTGATGTGGTGACCCCTACGGCTGGTACCCCTGCATCGGGATCTTCGGGCACTGGGCCCGATCGTTGTCCGCCCCTAAGGTAAGGCATATCACTCTTCCATAGAGCCCAGAACAACGGAAAATCCCTTCCCAGTATGGCCGCATAAGGGATCTGGCGTCCCACACCGACGACGTGCTGCACCTCTCGGCCCAACACGGACATGGTAACCCTGGCGGTGGGGTACTCTCGGCGGTCCCCATGGACACAGACAATGGAAAGGGTTTGCTTCTCTGGTAGGGTCTCAGACACTAAGGACTCATGCACAAGGGTCACAAGGCTCCCAGAGTCCAGCAAAGCATTAATCGGATGCCCATCGATCGAGACTTGGCACAGGGGTGGCATATCGGCGGCCAGTAGGGGGTCCGCGGTACATACAGGCCGGGCAAAGAAAGAGGACCGGCGAACGAACCCGCAGTCCATGGGTTCAGGTGCTTGAGGACAGTTCACGGCCCTATGTCCCAGTCCGTGGCAGTGCCAACATTGAATCCCCGTGGTCCCTCCACTGTCTCTCTTCCCCGGAGTAGGACTAGCCTTCCCCTTTGTGGTTGGGACCCTTTTTCCGGATCCCTAGCCTGAGGGGGAGCCTGACGGGTTTCCCGAGCCTGCGTGGAGTCCCGCACCCAATCCTGGGTCGCCACATACCTCTCGACTAGGCTTACCAACTGATTGAGGTTGCCAGGGTCTCCCTGACCGACCCAGCGCTGTATGGCTCTTGGCAGTGTCCGCACAAAACGGTCCACGACCACTCGCTCGACCATTTGGGAGGGACTCAAAGTTTCCGGCTAGAGCCACTTCCTCACCAGATGCACCAGGTCGTATGCCTGAGACCGGACGGGTCTGGACTCGGAAAAGGCCCACCGATGTACTCTCTGCGCCCGCACATAAGTGGTAACACCCAAGCGTGCCATTACCTCAGCCTTTAGCTTCCCATAGTCCTGGGCGTCCTCACGGCTGAGGTCGAAGTATGCTTTTTGGGCATCTCCGACTAGGAATGGCGCCACCACTTCTGCCCACTGTCCCGACGGTAAGTTCTCCTGTTCCGCGGTCCTCTCAAACACCATCAGGAAGGCCTCTACATCATCCTCCAGAGCCATTTTCCTTAATGCAGACCGGACTTTATCCCTGGGAGCTGGCGGCGAAGGAGTCACTGCCGGTGGGGTCTCTCGCTGGGATGCACTCAGAGCCTCTTGCATAAGCGCCAACTGTTGTACCAGCAAACTGTTTGTTTGTTGCTGTTGTGCATTGCTCTGCACCAACTGCTTAACCAGCTCCTCCATTTTGTCAGGGATGACCAAGCTTGCTGGTTTAATGTATGACATGCAGCCGTGCACCACCCGGATAAATATTCTTTGCCAGCCTCACTGCAGTATGCCCGCTGCAAGCCACCAATTGTGGGGATCCGCTCTGGTAGGCAGTGGTAGCGAGTGCAGTATAGAGGCAATACAGACAGGTCTTGGTGTTAAACGGTGCTTTCTTTATTCACACGGTGAACACAAGTGAAAAGGCAGTGCAGTTCATAGGGAGGGTGGTCACACACAACGGCAAAACAATAGTTCAGTCCCAAACCAGCTGCAGGCTACTTGAGGCCTGGTTCCATCACATCATGAAAAGTCTATTCAAAGCCAGGAGTAATGTCACCTCTTTCTCCTTGGGGAAGCAAGCCCCTGGGTCCGACTTCTAGCCACGGAATACGGATCCCTCCTGGCTTCAGCTGGGGTTCCCCGCACTGTTCTTTACAAACCTCAGTACACAGCCTAGCCCAGCTCACCTTCACCTCTCACTCTCACAGCAAGAGAACAAAAGCTTCCACCGCACACCCTTGCTGCTGGTCGGGTTTTAAACCCTCCCCTGCAAACCTGGCCTGGACCGTGGGGAGACAGGCACCCACCCGCATATCTGCCTGCTCCCAGTAAGAGCCGGCCCGGATCCGCTGTGTTAACAGCATAACCGCTGCAAAACACACTTTTCCGGCTCTTACTCCACCGGGACCAGGACCCCCGGTGGCACGTACCTACCATCTATTACCACCCCAGGTACTCTCCTACAGCATCTACAAAAACATACCATCCCTCAGGGTCTATTAGTAACTTTTCAACCTCCCAGCATAGGGATTTGTGAACCAATTACGACACCCTCCTGAAAAAAGCGGTGTGACATGAATGTTGCGCCTACTGAACCCATGGCTTGTGGACTCTCCTGATGAAATCTGGTACCAAGTGAGTGTCTTGCAGATATAGGATATGTCTGACTGCAGAGAACACCATAGTGCATTTCCTAGACTTCCTCAGCCCTCTGATATTTCACGACATTACAGGGAGTGCAGAATTATTAGGCAAGTTGTATTTTTGAGGATTAATTTTATTATTGAACAACAACCATGTTCTCAATGAACCCAAAAAACTCATTAATATCAAAGCTGAATATTTTTGGAAGTAGTTTTTAGTTTGTTTTTAGTTTTAGCTATTTTAGGGGGATATCTGTGTGTGCAGGTGACTATTACTGTGCATAATTATTAGGCAACTTAACAAAAAACAAATATATACCCATTTCAATTATTTATTTTTACCAGTGAAACCAATATAACATCTCAACATTCACAAATATACATTTCTGACATTCAAAAACAAAACAAAAACAAATCAGTGACCAATATAGCCACCTTTCTTTGCAAGGACACTCAAAAGCCTGCCATCCATGGATTCTGTCAGTGTTTTGATCTGTTCACCATCAACATTGCGTGCAGCAGCAATCACAGCCTCCCAGACACTGTTCAGAGAGGTGTACTGTTTTCCCTCCTTGTAAATCTCACATTTGATGATGGACCACAGGTTTTCAATGGGGTTCAGATCAGGTGAACAAGGAGGCCATGTCATTAGATTTTCTTCTTTTATACCCTTTCTTGCCAGCCACACTGTGGAGTACTTGGACGCGTGTGATGGAGCATTGTCCTGCATGAAAATCATGTTTTTCTTGAAGGATGCAGACTTCTTCCTGTACCACTGCTTGAAGAAGGTGTCTTCCAGAAACTGGCAGTAGGACTGGGAGTTGAGCTTGACTCCATCCTCAACCCGAAAAGGCCCCACAAGCTCATCTTTGATGATACCAGCCCAAACCAGCACTCCACCTCCACCTTGCTGGCGTCTGAGTCGGACTGGAGCTCTCTGCCCTTTACCAATCCAGCCACGGGCCCATCCATCTGGCCCATCAAGACTCACTCTCATTTCATCAGTCCATAAAACTTTAGAAAAATCAGTCTTGAGATATTTCTTGGCCCAGTCTTGACGTTTCAGCTCGTGTGTCTTGTTCAGTGGTGGTCGTCTTTCAGCCTTTCTTACTTTGGCCATGTCTCTGAGTATTGAACACCTTGTGCTTTTGTGCACTCCAGTGATATTGCAGCTCTGAAGTATGGCCAAACTGGTGGCAAGTGGCATCTTGGCAGCTGCACGCTTGACTTTTCTCAGTTCATGGGCAGTTATTTTGCGCCTTGGTTTTTCCACATGCTTTTTGCGACCCTGTTGACTATTTTGAATGAAACGCTTGATTGTTCGATAATCACGCTTCAGAAGCTTTGCAATTTTAAGAGTGCTGCATCCCTCTGCAAGATATCTCACTATTTTTGACTTTTCTGAGCCTGTCAAGTCCTTCTTTTGACCCATTTTGCCAAAGGAAAGGAAGTTGCCTAATAATTATGCACACCTGATATAGGGTGTTGATGTCATTAGACCACACCCCTTCTCATTACAGAGATGCACATCACCTAATATGCTTAATTGGTAGTAGGCTTTCGAGCCTATACAGCTTGGAGTAAGACAACATGCATAAAGAGGATGATGTGGTCAAAATACTCATTTGCCTAATAATTCTGCACTCCCTGTATATGTATATCTACCATGGCACCATAATAGACAAATAGCAATGAGACAATGTATTTCTCAGAAGACCATGGACATCTTGCCATCCATCATGTTCCGCCCCCTCTGATCAATAATATACCCAGGGGTGCACCTAGCCTTTCTGCAGCCTGAGGCAAAAACTGAAACAGTGCCCCCCCCCCCCCAAAGCCAATTTCTTAACCTAACCCATTCCATTCAGCCCATGGCCCTTTGGTTGCCCCCCCTTGCCCCTACCTGGTGCTGCCTAAGGTGATTGCCTCACCTGGCCTCATTGGTGGTGCACCCCTGAATATAGTGCAAATAGCTAGGCATGTTGTCACTTATCCAGGCTAGGCATATAGGAACTGTGTATACCATATAGCTCTTAAGACAAGAAGGCATCAATGTAAAATACAAACATAACTGAAACTCAAAACTAACAGAGTTGTGTGTCTGTTAAAACGTGGCAAAGATATCACAGGGTGTCCTAATGGCAGAAATTGCCACTTGCACAAGACAGACTATGCTGCAGTACAGTGAAGCATCGACCCCAATATCAGAAAATACAAAAAAAAAAAGAAATAAGGCAAATGGTAATAATATATCCACATATAGGGTTATGGCCCCTAGATCCATGAGAAGGGATATTCCAATCAGGATAGCCCATAGGCGACAATAGAGTACTTATCCTAATAGTGGCAGTGGATAAAAGATCCATCGGATCCAGGGAGAGAGAAGAGTCAGTGGACCACGCCAGCTCGCTAAATAAGACCGTAAAACAACCAAGGATATAACTGAAAAGTAATAAAACTGAAAGTAGTGGTACTCGTAGCCAGATGGAGAGGTGATCTCATACAGGTGTTCAGTTTGATCACACTTCACTGTCAAACCCCATGTTGGCCTCTGCCGGTGAAATCAAAAACTTAGAGATATCATCCACCACCCACAATCTGGCGGCATATGCCATAGAATAAGGAAAATGTAATTCCCAGAGCCGCTGCTTCACAGCAGTAAATGTTGCCTTGCGCTTCTGTAGCTCTACCGAGAAGTCAGGAAACAGCATGTTGGTTGCATTTTCAAACCGTAGCTCCTGTTTGCGACAGGTCAGTTGCTGGATCTGATCCCTGACGATGGAGTTAAGCAGGCGAGCCAGCATAGGCTGTGGCGGGCTCCTGGCGGCAGCGGAACTCGATGGGCCCTCTCAATGGTGAATGCAGTAGAAAAGGCGTCTGCGAAGATGGTCTTCAGCCACGTGGCCACAAATTCACACGGATTATTCCCTTCGGCTCTTGCTGGCAACCCAGCAATGAACAGGTTATTGTGGCGCAGCCGGTTTTCCTAATAATTGCACTTTGGCTGCCAGAAGTCCGCCTAACGTTCCAGAGCATTGAGTTGCGCTAGAAAAGGAGTGATGTTGTGTTTCAGGAGAGTCACACGATCCTTGGCCTCCTTGACTGGTCCTGGAGATTCTGCATATCATGCCACAGAAGGCTCAGGTCCACCTTTATTATCTCCGGCTTACCAGACAGAGAAGACCGGCAAGCGGAGATGGCATGGAGCAGCTGTTGTGGTGTAAAAAAGCAAAAAGTTGTATAGTTTGAGCCCAAAGTGTGGCATACCTCCCATTTTGCATCTTTTAAAAGTAAGAATTCTGGAGTGAAGGCATGATAAATCAGGGCCTATGTTCCCATCAAGCCCTGCCACAGACGGGGCCTGATAGGAACTTCAATGAAGCAGGCCTTGGAGCCTTCAGAAAGCTAGAGGCTGTCATAGCAACCGAACAGCTACTTCAATCTGGGCACAGGGAAGCTGTTTGGTCAGCAGGTGGGCAGCGCTCACGGTTGCAATTGTCTATGGTTTCTGAGGGGTTAAAAGTCCATGATCAGCATTATCGACAATCAAGAACTCTGTTACCAGGTGTCTACTGTTTGAAACAGCAGGCACCTGGCAGCTATGATGCCCGTTCAGCTCCTGAGCAGAACCCATCTTTAAAGAGGACCTTTCACCGGTCCAAAGTTTGTTAGTGAAAGGTATGTACATGCAGAGCAGCACCCAGGGATGTCCCTGCACTTACTTGTATCCCTGGTTGCCGCTCCGTTCGCCCGCTGTAGCCCCCGCTACCGGCGCACGTGCTGCTGATAATTTTGCCTTGGGCGGAGACATCCTCTTTTGCCCTGGGCATCTCCTTCTCCCAGGCTAGAGCGCTGACCAATCGCAGCGCTCAACCCATATCCTGCAACCTCCCAGCATCCAACATCCACTGTAAATTTTTGGTGCGTGGTTGGGAAGAGGTTAATAAAGATAGAAAGTGACCCTATTTTATTATTATTACATGCAGTTTATTTGTATTCAGTAATATAATATTACAGGAAAATAGCCTCTTTCACACGACCTTATGGCTTTTTCAGTGTTTTGTGGGCCGTTTTTATCGGCTCTGTTTTTCCGTCTTTTGTTTCCTTTGTGTTTCCATTTCGCTCCGTTTTTCCGTATGGCATATACAGTATACAGTAATTACATAGAAAAAATTGGGCTGGGCTTAAAATTTTCAATAGATGGTTCCGCAAAATACGGAATGGATACGGAAGACATACGGATGCATTTCCGTATGTGTTCCGTTTTTTTGCGGACCCATTGACTTGAATGGAGCCATGGGTTGTGATTTGCGAGCAATAATAGGACATGTTTTATCTTTGCATGGAATGGTAAAACGGAAATACGGAAACGGAATGCACACGGAAACACTTCCGTTTTTTTTGCGGAACCATTCAAATGAATGGTTCCGTATACGGAACAAAAAAAAATGGTCCGTACACTCGCAGAAAAAATGTCCGTGTGAAAGAGGCCTTAGAACAGGGCTTGGCAAATTTCCTTGGAATCTAGGAACCAGCTAAAAAAGTTAGGAGCCAGACAGAGCTGCGTCATAAAGCCCCCAGTAGATGCCCCCATAGTGCTTCTCCCCCCCCCCCACTTCTCCATAGAGCCATCCAGTAATGCATGCCAGTACATAGGGCCCCCATAGTGGTCCTTCCCCTCTTCTCCATAGTGCCCCCCATAATGTGCGAGTATATAGGGCCCCCCATAATGTGCCAGTATATAGGCCCCCCATAGTGCTTCCCCTCCTCAATTGGTTACATGACACGTCAGGCGCTGCCAGCATCCAAGTGATCGCCCCTGGAGGCCGCCATGACAGGGTCCGGAGGGGAGGGCAGAGGGGTCCGGAGGAGAGGGCAGAGGGGTCCGGAGGGCATAAACACAGCGGGCACCATGACACTTTACTGAGCACTACAACCCCCAGCTGGCGCTCAGCCTCTGCAGTCCCCACATCACTACAACTCCCACCTGGGGCTCAGTCTCTGCAGTCTCTGTATCACTACAACCCCCATCTGGGGCTCAGCCTCTGCAGTCTCTGTATCACTACAACCCCCATCTGGGGCTCAGCCTCTGCAGTCCCCACATCACTACAACCCCCAACTGGGGCTCAGCCTCTGCAGTCCCCGAATCACTACAACCGCCAACTGGGGCTCAGCCTCTGCAGTCCCCACATCACTACAACCCCCAACTGGGGCTCAGCCTCTGCAGTCCCCGAATCACTACAACCCCCAGTTCTTTTCCCTCTCCTGTCATTCTCTCTCCCCCCCCCCCCATTGTCATTCCCTTCCCCCCCCGTCATTCCCTTCCCCCCCCCCGTCATTCACCTCCCCCCCCCTGTCATTCACCTCCCCCCCCCCCTGTCATTCACCTTCCCCCCCCCCTGTCATTCACCTTCCCCCCTTGCCATTCACCTTCCCCCCTTGCCATTCACTCCCCCCCACCCCCTCCTTTCGCCGGAAATGCCCGCCGGATCCGTCACAACGCAAGACAACTGAAAGCATTTGAAGACTGATCAGTCTTCAAAATGCTTTCAGTGTTACTATGGCAGCCAGGACGCTACTAAAGTCCCGGTTGCCATAGTAAGTAGTGGGGAGCGGTATACTTACAGTCCGTGCGGCTCCTGGGACGCTCCATGCGCATGGATCACGTGATCCATGCTCATGGGGCGCTCTGACGTCATTGTGAAGCGCCCCGGGACTCGGCAGCCCCATGGACGGTAAGTATGCTTCTCCCCTGCCTCCCCACTACACTTTACCATGGCAGCCTGGACTTTAGCGTCCTGGCTGCCATGGTAACCATTCACAAAAGCTAAACATCAGATCCGGCGATTCGCCGAAACGACGTTTAGCTTAATGCCGGATCCGGATTAATGCACTTTAATAGGCATTAATTCCGGATCCGGCGTTACGGCATGTCTTCCGGATTTTTGGACGGAGACAAATCCACAGCATGCTACGGTTTTGTCAACGTCCAAAAAACTTTCACATACTGAACTGAAGACATCCTGATGCATCCTGAACGGATTTCTCTCCATTCAGATTGCATTGGGATAATCCTGATCAGTAGCTTTCCGTCCTAGAGCCCCGAGGACGGAACTCTAGGACGGAAAGCAAAAGCGCTAGTGTGAAAGAGGCCTTAGTCAGTAAAAGTGGCACAAATTTCCAGATTTGCACACAATTAATTAAATCTACAGCATGCTCTATAAATTGCAGAGATTTCACCCATTGCCATGCCAAATTTACAGCACAATTCATGCGTTAACCATACTTTACATGTTTTGGGGATTATTTTCTGTCTAGTTTCTCGTATCAATGTTTTTTATTTTATTTACAATTGTACATATGTTTTTACTGGACACATTATATACCTGTTTGGATCTAATAAAAAAGCCCTTGCCCTGCGCAGTTTAGGACAGCATCGGAGCACGAAGCCCTTGCCCCGCGCAGCCAAGGGACAGCATCGGAGCATGAAATGTTCCAATGCTCATATCAGAGGGGCTGGGTGGGGGAAGAAGGGGATATGTCGACAACACCTTTAAGAATGCCATTTGGTGGTGTTCTGCCCAAATTTGCACACAAATTTCTACTGTAACATAAAATTGCTACATTTATACTATGAGATTTACAGATGTAAACTGTAGAAGAAAAACACCACCACAACCAGAGTAGTTCTAATTGGAATTTGTCTTGTTTTATCAGTAGTGCATGTTTATCTGTATTCAGTGTATGACTTGAAAAACAGGACAGACCAGAGCTTCCAGGGAGATATTTTAAGTTGTGATGATGTCATCTGTATCACTGCGTATAATGGTAATCTGCTTTGACAGGAGAAGTAGGATGAATTACTCCCACTAATGTGTACGTTGCCCATGACTATACTATTCATGACCAAAGTATTCAAGATTCTAGGGCAGTATGGTAACCCTTCTGATGTCTACTCTAACATGTTTTCTTGAGGGCTTTTCGGGGCAGACTGGGAACTTAAAGTGGCCCTGGAAAAAAAACTAAAAAGGGGCCCCATGTTGTAGGCAGATCCAGATTGACAGGGATAGGGCAGAACAAGCAGGCAAGGACAGCAGATGTAGGAGGGGCCAACCATACCAACACAAAACACTGGAGGGCTCGGAAGCCGACTGGGCATCTTCCCACCAGGAAACTTCCCTGTAGGGTCTATGGCCAGTCCACGCTTGAAAGCCATTTTGGTGGTATAGTCCCTAATTTTGGGGCTCCCTGGCACACGGCCCGTTATAGAGCATACTCCAGCCCTTGGCTTGCCCTGGAGGTGTTTGATACAGATTTCAAGTAAGTAACCCAGTGTTTTAATCAGGACATCTGTCACAGGTTTATGATGCCCCCAGATAGGGCGCCATAAAACTGGTGACTAATTCGCTCTAACTCATGGGTGCCTCCCAATGTAACTGACAGGAGAGGTAATGCAATCTACTGTGGATACACTGCAGACATGAGGAGCATATGTCAGACACAGACAAAATGTCCTACCCTATGTAGGGAGTAAGAATGTGCTGGGCTCTTAGAGACACTTGTGTATGGTATGAGAGCAATTATGGGATGGCTGGTTATTGCAGATGGAATTGGGGTATCTGTGGCTGGAACAAGACAGCTTCCTAGCTGTCTTACATTTAGACCCTTTTTGTACTCCTGAAACAGGCAAAGAAAATGGAGAATGAGACAGGCCTGCCGGCCCGTCACCTTCCCAGCCCACAATTTTAGAACTTGCATGATCAGGGCGAAGTTGCAGATAGCAGCGCAACTAACCGTTGTGCTGCCATCTGCGCCATAAATATATATCTTAACACAGTGCATCTATTATACCTCGTAACTCACGTATCAGTACTCTGCTGTATATACTATATATCTGTACACACTGCATCTATTGTACATCATACCTCATATATCAGTACACTGTGGTATATACTATATACCTGTACACACTGCATCTATTATACCTTGTACCTTATATCAGTACACTGCGGAATATACTATATATCTGTACACAATGCATCTATTATACATCGTACCTCATATATCAGTACACTGCGGAATATACTATATATCTGTACACAATGCATCTATTATACATCGTACCTCATATATCAGTACAATACTGTATACACTATATATCTGTACACACTGCATCTATTATAGCTTGTACCTTATATCAGTACACTGCGGAATATACTATATATCTGTACACATTGCATCTATTATACCTCACATACCAATAAAGGGGGGCTCCAGGTCACAGGAGATGAACGCTTCCACTGTGGAAGCGTTCATCTCCATAGTGATCTGTATCGCCGTCCTCTGGACAGCGATACAGATCGCTGTGCTGTGCGGCAGTGGAGGGAGAGGCGTCTCCCTCCCCTGCTCCTCTGATAGGCTGCGGGCCTTGTGCCAGCAGCCTATCAGAGCGGTTCAGGCGGCGCGATGACGTCATCGCGCCGCCTGAGCAGAGTGCAGAGCGGGACACAGGCCGGAAGAGGCCTGCATCCAGCACTTCCAGGGAGGTAAGTATTGGGGGTTTAATGTAGCCTGCACATGATTGGGGAGGGAGGTTAATGGAGCCTGCAGCCTGCACATGATTGGGGGTAGGGGGGTTAATGGAGCCTGCACATGATTGCACATGCTGCTTGAAGAAACGTCACTGCTGAGGCCATTGGCTGCATTAGTACACATGATCCTGCCCAGAAGTTTACAGACTGGGTGCCAGAAGCTGTTGGAATGGAGACAGAGTGCTGGGAGCAGGTGAATTCCTGGGGCTAGTTAAAAAAAGCCAAACGGCTGGATAACTCTTCTAACACATTAGTGAATGACATTACAGCTATGTCAGATTAAATTACTTAGCAAATAGAGGTACGGAGGAGCTGTTGCTTAGCCTTTTAAAGTCTAGGACTTTGGCATCTTTGGCTGCTGGACAGTCTAGGACTTTGGCATCTTTGGCTGCTGGACATATGTTTTGAGTATTTGTAAACAGACTTTTAGTATGTCTGTGAAGGTTCTCATTTATCCAGGTCATGGTATATCTGGTAATGACCTAATTACCAGATGTTGATTCAGTTACATATTTATTCCCAGAGAATTCTTGTACAAGTCACTCAGAATTGAGAAAGCTTGTTGGAAGAACGAGTGAAACATTTTCAAGAAATCTACAGCAAGTCCAGTTGCCTTGATTTATTCTTTACAGATAGACTTTTAGTATCTTCTTCTAGTCTGTTGTATATCCTGGGACCTGTGGTCCTCTGGCCTTTCACTGCTGTCAGCATCTCTCATCTACTCCATTGTTAGACTCCTCACCTGTGGCCATCATCATTCATTGCCTGTCATCTATTGGCGAGTTTATTTCAGTACATTATTGATACATACTCCATATGTTTCTTGCTACTGTCCCATTTTTGTGCAGTACAGCTCTCCCATAAGTCCTGGGATTATCTGAGTACCAGGAGACACAGGAGGAAAGAAGCTGCAGCATTAGATATCATTTCAAGCACTTACATATAACTGAGCACAGATGTAAACTATTACAATACATTTTCGTGAACACTAAAGGCTACGTGCAGTTCTTCCTAAGTTTACATGTCATGTTGCAAGCCATAAACCTGACAAATATTCTTTCTCCTCAGTATTTATGTAATCACCTGTTTGACTTTGCCCTACTATAACAGTAAGGCGTGAGTGTAGATTCAGTATCCGATCCTGGAGCTTCATAACATTCAGTGAAATACTGTGAAATCAGCTGAGAATGCATATGTAGCCTGGGGTTACCCCTCACACAATTTTCATTGAGTTAGCTGTAAATTGTATTGTGTTTTTTTTTTTTCCTAGGAGGTTACAAATGATGCAATGTATGGCAATAAATAACAGCAGCAAGAAACACAATATTGCTTTTTATATGTATTGGCCAGAATCCATAGGTTTAACCCCTTAATACAGCACATATTTTGTATGTTAAGCACCAAGTGAAAAGCGCATCAAAACTGATTGTACCCGCGCAGAAAAAACTGGAACATTAAACGTAAATGCAGACAAAACTGACTGAATTTAATTGTAAAATGGTGCGAGTTTCACTGAACGCATCCTAACACATCCTGACACAATCCGTAAACTTCAGAGAACAAACACCCAGCACTGCTGGAAGAACAAAAGCTGGTGGTGGCAGCGTTATGGTCTGGGGAATGTTTTTGTGGCATTCTCTGTGACCACTCATGCAATTGGAGGTCATTCTCAACCAATTTGGGTATGAATCCATCCTTTCAGATTACAGACACCCATACATGCTGATTGTCTTCTTTGAGGTAGAACAACACAATGCAACATGTCACCCACTCGGCTAGAAATGGCTGATATAGGTTGGAATAGCATGACCAAGACTTCCAAGTACTTCCCGGGCCCCCTAATGCTCCAGACTTGAGCAATTTAGCATCTGTGAGACCACCTTGATCGTCAAGTTCACTCTATGGATCCTCCCCCACGCACCCTCCAGCAGTTGTGGGATGTACTGCAGTCAGCATGGCTCCAGATACCTGTGACAACCTACCAGGACCGAACCGAGTCACTCCCAGCCCGTCTACCTGCTGTCCGAGTCACTCCCAGCCCGTCTACCTGCTGTCCGAGTCACTCCCAGCCTGTCTACCTGCTGCCCGAGTCACTCCCAGCCCGTCTACCTGCATTTCCTTTTTAAGGAGTTTAAAAAAAAAAAACATTTCTGTTAGGCCCCTTTCACACGGGCGAGTTTTCCATGGGGGTGCAATGCGTGAGTTGAACGCATTGCACCCGCACTGAATCCGGACCCATTCATTTCTATGGGGCTGTGCACATGAGCGTTGTTTTTCACGCATCACTTGTGCGTTGCGTGAAAATCACAGCATGCTCCAGTTTTTGCGTTTTTCACGCAACGCAGCCCCTACTCAGCAAGCAAGTGCAGATGCAGTGCGATTTTCCCGCATGGTTGCTAAGAGACGGGACGCGATCATTATTATTTTCCCTTATAACATGGTTATAAGGGAAAATAATAGCATTCTCAATAAAGAATGCTTTGTAGAATGTGGATTAAGGGGTTAAAAATAAAAAACTTAACTCACCTTAGCCACTTGATCGCGTAGTTGCGATCTCTCCTCTCTTCTTCATTCATTAGCCGGCTAAAGGACCTGTGATGACGTCACCGAGCTCATCACATGGTCCAATCACATGGTCCATCACCATGGTGATGGACCATGTGATTGGACCATGTGATGTGACCTCATCACAGGTCCTTTAGACTGCAGCTAATGCTTGAAGAAGAGAGGAGAGATCGCCAACTACGCGATCAAGTGGCTAAGGTGAGTTAAGTTTTTTATTTTTAACCCCTCCATCCACATTTTACTATGCATTCTGTATTGAGAATGCTATTATTTCCCCTTATAACCATGTTATAAGGGAAAATAATAAAATATACAGAATACTGAACCCAAACCCGAACTTCAGTGATGAAGTCCGGATTCGGGTCTGGGAACCAAACATGCCGATTTTTCACACGCGCGTGCAAAACGCATTACAACAGTTTGCACACACGCGGAAAAATCGCGCATTTTCCTGCAACGCACCCGCCTCTGATCCGGGCGTCAGATGTGACGCCCGTGTGAAAGAGGCCTTAGGGTACTTTCACATGAGGCAGATTTTTTTGGCAGAAAATTCTGCGACTGAAAATCAGTTCCATTCATTTGATTAGGGCAGCAAGTATATGGATTTCTGCAAGCTCCACGTGTGAAGGCACCCTTAAAGCTGAAAATTCAGAGGCAAAGATAAAAGCCACCAGAAGACAAGAAGAATTCAAGTATTGGAAACTGGAAGCCTAAATCAATTTAAAACTACCAAAAAGTACTTTTGGCAAAAATAGATTTCAATTACTATTCTGTTAGGCCCCTTTCACACAAGCGTGACGGATCCGCAACACACTACGGACGTGTGAATAGGGCCTTACGGACATGAAAAACTGGTGCAAAACAGACATTAAAAACGGATACACGCCCAGAAAATGGATGCACACACTGATGGAAAATGGCCATGAAAAACTGACAGTGTGGCAGTTTTTAACGGATGTTTTTTTTCACTGTAGTGTGCACGAGGCCTTAGTTGCCCATAGCAACCAGTCAGATTCCACCTTTCATTTTTCACAGCTGCTTTGGAAAATGAAAGGTGAAATCTGATTGGTTGCTATGGGTAACTAATCCAGTTCTACTTTACACCAGTTTCATAAATCTCCCTCTTCATTATTTAAACTTGGTAAGGCCTCATTCACATGACAAATAGAAGGAGCCTGTTTAGTAGCAGCATAAGGGCTCATGAACATGGCCGTTGCCTGTTTTGCGGTCTGCAAATTGCGGATGTGCAAATCACGGATACCGGCCGTGTGTGTTCCACATGTAGCGGAACAGAATCGCTGGCCCATAATTGAACAGTCCTATGTTCTATATTTTTGCGCAAGCCACAGAACTGACATACGCATGCGGACAGCACATGGTGTGCTGTCTGCATCTTTTGCGGCCCCAATGAAAAGAATGGGTCCACATCCAACCCCCCCAAAAAATGGGGAGCTGGAGAAAATGCCACCTGTTATCTTACATCTATTAGGGTGGCTGCACGCAATGTGGATTATGTGTGGTTTATCTGCATGTGGAAAAACTGCAGCGTAATACAATAACAGCAAAGTGTATAAGATCAGACCAATCACATGCATTTTTTCTTAGATGCGGAAATTGACCTGCTGTGCGGATTTTCAAATCTGCGTCAAGTCATTTGTTGTTGCATTTCTTTTGTGTAGATTTCATCCTTTTCAAAGGAAGGGTGAGATCTGTGGCAAGACCGCATCTAATCCGCACCACAATCAGCAATTAGACATTGTAAATTATGGTGCGGATATGCTGCAGAAACGCACATAAATCCGCACTGAAATTTGTGTGGATCTTATGTGCATTCACCCGCACTTGTGTACAGGTGGCCTTAGGCTGGGTTCACACATGACTGATTAGCTGCAGATTTTCTGCTTTTAGGCTACGTTCACACGACGACAATTGTCGCGCGACAAAAAGTCGCGCGACAATTTGGGAACCACTACACTGCAACATTTGTAGCGCGACATTGATGTCACATTAATGTCGCGCGACAATTTTTATAATGGGAGTCTATGGTGGTGTCGCACGTGCAACATGCGACATGTTGCGACTGCGACACAACGGTCGCAAAAAATCCATCCCGGATGGATTTTCTCCGACTGTCGTGTCGCAGTCGCAGCATGTCGCATGTCGCACTGCGACACCATAGACTCCCATTATAAAAATTGTCGCACGACAATAGTGCGACTTTTTGTCGCGCGACAATTGTCGTCGTGTGAACGTACCCTTAATCTGCGGATTTTGTTGCAAAAAAGATGCAGATTAGATGCAGTGTCATGCTTTGAATTAAAAAGGGTGAAATCCACAATTAAATCCACTGTGGCCTGTGCCCGAAGGTTCACTACATAGGGCATCGGCTGTGTGACCTCCTTACCACGGATGCGCACATGTTCTATCCTTTAGTGGTGCGGAATGAATCTTGCGGATTGCATACCCATTCAAGTGAATTGGTCTACATCAACAAACGGCGGCCCACGGCCGGTACCCTTGCGTGGACCGCTATCCACATTTGTGTGCATGAGCCCTTAGGCCCTATTCACACATCCGCAAGTGTTTTGCGGATCCACGGAGCCGCGGATCCGCAAAACACGGACACACCGGCAATGTGCATTCCGCATTTTTGCGGACCGCACATTGCCCGAACTCCATAGAAAATGCCTCTTCTTGTCCGCAATTGCGGACAAGAATAGGACATGCTCTATTTTTTTTGCGGAGCCGCGGACCGGAAGATCGGCGGCGCGCTCCGCAAAATCGGATGCGGAGAGCACAGTGTGTGCTCTCCGCATCATTCCCGGCCCCATTCACAGTCAATAGGTCCGCATGTATTCCGCAAAATTGCGGAATACATGCGGACTACATTGCGGATGTGTGAATAGGGCCTTAGGGTAAGCTCCCAACATTCAGGTTTCCTGATTCAGTTCTGAAAGCTAAAACCAGGAGCGAATTCAGAAAAGAAAAGTCGTATTTGTCCTTTATAGGTAAACATTTCTGAAGACCGTTGATTAAGATGACGGTCTTCGTCCCTCCTGCACTGGCAGTTCATCCGCCTAAGTTACGTAGAGGTTTAGAAAATGAAAAATGAGACCGCCCACATCCCCTTTTTTTAGACCTGGCGTAAGCAGCATAAAGGAGAAAAAGTCGTATATTGCACTGGAATCCAGGGCTGTGGAGTCGGTAGATAAATTTTCCGACTCCGACTCCGACTCCTCAGATTTTGAAACTTCCGACTCCGACTTCGACTCCGACTCCTCGACTCCGACTCCTCTGTATTTAATATGCAAATACGAAGCTGTTCCACCAAGTTCTTCTAATCTCCTCTAGCACAGAGAGGTAGTTGAGCAGAAGCTGCTGCCTTCTCCTTTGTGTGCTGATCTTCTGCTGAAGATAGAGCAGTGGGAGGATCCAGGAAGGGGCAGGGGAAGGGGCATTTATTTTAAAACATGATTTTCCTAGTAGAATCCCATAGTCATGTTTAAAATTTAAGCTAACAATCTGAGTTTACATGTTTTATAGCCTTAGCTGAATGATAGCAGTTTTTCAAATGGTTTGCAGCTTCAGTCTTGAACTATTGACTATCCATTCCCTTAACTTATACAAGTGTCTCCAGTCCTTAATCAGTTATCAGTGAGAGGCGAGGATAACCATGGGTTCCCTGTAACAGCAGACCACAAGACAATGGAAAGTGTAAGTATTGCCGCTCCTTAAAGGGACACTGACAGGCTGATTTTCCAGCTAAAGATATATATATATACTGGTATTCATCAGAGAATTAGGAATAAAACTATACTAATGTTACCCCAGTTAAGCTGTACCTGTGTTTAAAAACATTTTAATCTGTATGCAAATTCACTATCTTTGTGCCCAATGGGGCAGCATCTCCTGCGGCTTTGTGCCCAGCCGCGCCTGAAGTACAGCTTCCCAGCGCTGTTCCCTCGTTATTATTCACTGCACTGGCCTTTTTTTCAGGTTAGCCGAACGCTGAATTCCTGCGCAGGCGCACGTGTAGAGTGCTGGCAGCAGCCTCGTCTGGCTATGCTGAGGCTGTGCCAGCTTTCTCTCTTCCTCCTCGCTACCTAGTCCTGTCTAGTGCTGCCAGTACTCTACATGTGCGCCTGCCCCTTGGGCACAAAGGTACACAAGTAAACCTCAACTGGGTGTAACAGTCGTCTAGTTGTATTCCTAATCCTCTGATGAATACCAGCAGATATATCTTTAGCCGGTAAATCAGCCTGTCAGTGTCCCTTTAACTGCATAGTAAAGCATATGAAAAGCATGCTTCTTCACGGCACTTAACGTCTTTGTTTAGCGGTAAAGTGACGCACTGCATGCATTGGCCTTTATTCTTACAGTAGAGAAGTAATTAATTATAACTTTATCTGAATTGGGACATTTAAACTTGCTTTTTTTTTATTCCAATTTTTTTTTATTCCAATTTAAATCTAGTAGGAGTCGGAGTCGGAGTCGGTCCATTTTTTGCCGACTCCGACTCCGACTCCAGGTACCCAAAATTGCCTCCGACTCCGACTCCTCGACTCCGACTCCGACTCCGACTCCACAGCCCTGCTGGAATCTGCGACAGATATACACCAAAAAGTGCCGTATATCTGTTTGTAAATGACCCCCACACTTTCTCCCTTTTTATGATTCCCTTTTGGCATCCAAAGCTGTTACAGAAAACATGAACGTGCGGCTGTACCCTTGCAGATGAATCATAATATGGCCGTGTGCATGATGCCCTAGGCTTTACATTATTTTATAACATGCAATAACAGACAAAAAGAACAAAGGTGGATTACTGCAAATACAGTAAAGACTAACCAGCGACTAACAACAAAATCTTCCATCTACTTCCCATATTAAGAAATATTAGCCAGTGTGGGTTGGGTGCGTCCTTATTTTGTCATCCACAATAAAAGGCTTTTAAATGCAAATGTCAGCGGGGGAACATGCCTAACATTAATTAAATATTTTATGGCAACAGAAACAGCAGTGACGAAAGCACTCATGGCAAACGCTGTTCAGCTAATTCATATGGAACCAGAGCTGAGTAGATCCACAGCAGCATTATCTACACATGGAGGGGCATTTACTAAGGGTTCTTTCACACTGGCGTTTTTCTTTTCCGGCATAGAGTTCCGTCGTCGGGGCTCTATGCCGGAAAAATCCTGATCAGGATTATCCCCATGCATTCTGAATGGAGAGAAATCCGTTAAGGATGCATCAGGATGTCTTCAGTTCAGGACCGTCACGTTTTTCGGCCGGAGAAAATACCGCTGAAAAAAATACCTTTTTTCTCCTGCCAAAAATCCTGAACACTTGCCGCAAGGCCGGATCCGGAATTAATGCCCATTAAAAGGCATTAATCTGGATCCGGCCTTAAGCTAAACGTCGTTTCGGCGCATCGCCGGATCCGATGTTTAGCTTTTTCTGAATGGTTACCATGGCAGCCAGGACGCTAAAGTTCCGGCTGCCATGGTAAAGTGTAGTGGGGAGCGGGGGAGCAGTATACTCACTGTCCGTGCAGCTCCCGGGGCGCTCCAGAGTGACGTCAGGGCGCCCCATGTGCATGGATCACGTGATCGCATGGATCACGTGATCCATGCGCATGGGGCGCTCTGACGTCATTCTGGAGCGCCCCGGGAGCCGCACGGGCGGTAAGTATACTGCTCCCCTGCTCCCCACTACTACTATGGCAACCAGGACTTTAAAAGCGTCCTGGCTGCCATAGTAACACTGAAAGCATTTGAAGACTGATCAGTCTTCAAATGCTTTCAGGTCACTTGCGTTGTTACGGATCCGGCGGGCATTTCCGGCGACGGAAGTGCACGCTGGATCCTAACAATGCAAGTGTGAAAGAGGCCTTAGCTACTTATGCCACTATTGTGTAGTAAAAAAGTCGCAAATTATTGCACATGCCATATTTGTGCCGTCATACTTCAGTGCATAAAGGATAAAGATTGGCATGCCAGTCTTGATAAATGTCTCTCAGTATTATGTAGAAGGCATGCCTATAATCCTCCTTATGCACTTTTCCTCACTTTAGAAATGACATTATAAATAGAATGTACGCAGTTAGAGGGAAGAAATAAGAGCACAATGCCACATCTAACAATATAATATATCCGATATAAAAATAGGACAGAGTTTGTCCTCATTGCTTGCTCATACTGGCCATACATGTTGGGTGTGCCTGGAACGGTCACAGTTGCAGTTTTGAAACAGAAAGCGGTTCACCCTTAGGCCCCTTGCACACGACCAGGGGAATTAGGCAAGGGCTACACGACGACACTGGTCACGTGACACCTGTCGCAGCCAGGATCGCTGAGATCACCGGTGATCCCACAGAAATTAATAGGATCGCTGCAGCAGTCGCAAGAAATCCAGCCGCGGCGATCACATTTATTTCTATATTGCTATCTATTCTGCTGGTTTAATTTTCTTACTCTAGGACTAGGTGGTGGGGAGCCCATCTAATTTTGCCATGGGGCCCTAAGAATTATAGTTAAGCCCCTGCACCCTACACAACGTATCATGTTGCCCTTTTTGTGTTAAAATTTATTTTAAATGTATTTAATTTACTTTTTAAAACAAAAACACACAGCGAAGAAAGTTGTACAAACTGGTATAAAATACCAGGTTTGAACCATTTAATGATCAGAAATAATGTATTAATCATGTACACATTAATGGCAAGTTTGTTGAAAGGTTAGGTATGTTTTAAGTAAAAACTTAAAGGGGTTTTCTAAGACTTTTTAACCGACAACCTATCCCAGTGTTCCCTCTAAGCTGTGCGTCCACGCAGCTTCCTTATTGCCCCCGGTCAGGGCCTCTGCCGGTCCGCTCACCACCACAGCCCCAGACTTTATGTAACAGTGTGTGCCTGTTTCGAATTCTAGGGATACCCATCCTGGCAATGCACATCATTTTCACTCTGTGCCCTCCTGTGGTGGGAACTCGGAACAGGCACACGCCATAGTGACCGCAAAGCTCGTCCTGACATTAGCTAGTGTCAGGGCGCTCCTGTGCGATACTCAAACTGGCCCCAGAGGAGGAGGCAGTACTTTCTTCTAGACCTAAACCCTAGCCCCCTCCAACTCGAGATGATGCTCTCCATGAACGTAATTATCAAGAAATCAGCGAAAGTTTTGAAGTGGAGTCCGAGGTCCCTCAGGGCCAAGCCAAGTGATTGAAAGTTTTCATGTTGAATATGTTTCTTGTCAGAGTATGTGTATGTTATAAACATATAGCATGCACCGCACTGCACAATATACAGTTCACCCCTACACAATGAATAGGTTATACTGTACATTCTACAGCATGGCACAGGGGTTATATTGTCCAGCATGGTGTAGCCTCCATACATTTGCTGTATAGTAAACATTATAATCTCACACAGTACAGTGCATACACCATGCTGTACGGTATACATTATAATCTATACACCATGCTACACACAGTACAGTGCATACACCATGCTGTACGGTATACATTATAATCCATACACCATGCCATACACAGTACAGTGCATACACCATGATGTACGGTATACATTATAATCCATACACCATGCCATACACAGTACAGTGCATATATCACGATGTACGGTATACATTATAATCCATACACCATGCCATGTAATACACACTGTGTAGGGGTTATACTGTATATTATACAGCATGGTGCAGTGATTATACTGTATTATACAGGATGGTGTATGAAGTATACTGTATATTGTATAGCATGGTGTATGAAGTATACTGTACGGCATGGTGTATGGATTGTAATGTATACTGTACAGCATAGTGTATGAACTATACTATGGAAGAAGGAAATGCAGCTCTCACCTCTGGTCACCTTTCTGAAGCACGGAAGATAGGGCTTGAACCCAGCCGCTTAATGCAATCCACAAACAAAAGGTCAATTCCAGCTTCTTGCGTAAAAAATGGATGGTTCTTTATTAGGCTTGCAAAGTTTAAGATCCGACATACATCACATGGAGAGACAAATGTGACTGTGACGCGTTTTGGGCTATAGTATTGAGCCCTTCTGAAGTGTATATATATACTATATATTGTATTACATGGTGTATGAACTATACAGTATATTATACAGCATAGTGCAGTGATTATAATGTAATGTACAGGATGGTGCAGGGGTTATACTATATGCTGTTTGGTGTGACAATTATCTTACGTTCTTATATCGCCCACCTTTGATGGAGCTTAGCCCAGCTCTAAACTGACACTAAGCCGACAAGGCACCAGCACTCCTGTAGGCACAGCGGCCTTCTCGCAGCTTTCTCTAGGCCAGTGATGTCACATTCATCGGTCACATGACCTAGGAGCTGCTCAGTTCCATTCAAGTGAATTGGGCCGAGCGTGATACCAAGTACAGCCACTAAACAATGTATGATAAGCTGTGAGAAGGGTGTGGCGCATACAGGGCGCCGGTGCCTTCTTAAACAGCTGATTGGTGGGGGTCCCTTGTGTTGGACCTCCACTAATCGGATACTGATGACTTTATCCAGAGGATAGGTCATCAGTTAAAATGTCTCGGAATTCCCCTTTAAGGCTGGGTTTCCACAAGGTCGCTGCAATACCTTTACATTTGTTCTGCATGTGGCAACTGCCTCACAGTGGTCTTGTTGAAACCCAGCCTTAAAGGTGTTGTCCAGGATTTTTTTTTAGATATCCCATGAAGAGATCTATACTGCTCCCAGGCTGTCCTCACTAGGTTTCCGGTCCCACATATAAACTTGCACAGATGGATTCACGTGTTCCACGGCGGTGACGTGTCCCCTAGCAGCAAGTCATTGGTGGGTCCTGTGTCCTGTGCCGCTAAGAGACATGTCACTGCTAAGACCACTTATTGGCTGCAGCGGCGTATATGACCCCATCAGTGTGAAAGTTGACAGGGACTGGAAGTCCAGTGAAGACGTTCAATGAGCACTGAAGCCCAAATGGAGTGGTGGGAAGCAGGTTCTGCTTGGGGGGCATTAAAAAAATATATCCTGGATAATCCCTTTATCTGCTATGCATGCTGTGCAAACTTTTTTGCCTTATACCCCACCTATTTATATAGGATACACCCCAACTGATCAGAAACAGTATATACAATACCTTCATCATATCTTTTAAATACAGACCATAGACTATACTCCCTAAACAAGTACAGACAACACATATGCCATACCCTCAAAATATAGACCCCCGTAATAAATAGAGACTCCAGACTACACTCCCAAAATAAATTTAGACCCCAGATTCGACCCAGACCTTCTGAAGAACTGCAAACCGCCATTTATATGCATCCCATTTATAGGGACACCAGACCAGATTCCCTCTTTAAACAGACTAGACCAAACTATCCATTTATATAGACCCCAAGCCAGACCCTCTCCCCTATTTATACAGACCCCAGCACCCCACCTCACCCCTAAATACAGACTACAAGTAAAAAATTAGGCGCACCTCTGGCAGTCCGAAACTACTTCAGCCTCTGACTGGAATCACATGTTTCCAGTCGTAAAATCCCTGGCCCAGCCCTCACCACTCCCAAGTGATGAGTATGGCGCAAAAATGCCCATTTAACAAAATATTGTCGCACAAGCATTCGGGAAACGGGGTCTTGTGAATATTTTTACACCACCGGCAATACTGGCATAAAAAATGTTTGTAAATGGTTAGTGATGTTCATCAGTTCCTATGAGCCAAAACCAGGTGTGGTTCAAAAACACGGAACTGGAGCTCTGAGTAGGATCCTAGTTTTGGCTCCCAATCACTGATGGCAATCACTGAACAAATACTGACTGTGTGAAAGCAGCCTCAAGCCTCATTCATACTTCAGTGTTTTGGTCAGCGATTTCCATCAGTGATTTTGAGCCAAAGCCAGGAGCGGCTCTAAACACAGAACAGGAGCAGATCTTTCCCTTATACCTTATCTCTGTGGAGGCTCCAAACCTGGTTTTGGTTCACAATCACTTAATCACTGACCAAACACTGATGTGTGAATTACGCTTTAGTCTAGGGCTACATTATAATGTATAAGGGCTCATGCACACGACCGTATGTATTTTGTGGTCCGCAAAAAATACAGATGACGTCCGTGTGCATTCTATATTTTGCAGAACGGAACAGCTGGCCCCTAATAGAATAGTACTGTCCTTGTCCGTAATGCGGACAATAATAGGAGATGTTCTATTCTTTTGCGGAATGGACATACGAAAACGGAATGCACACGGAGTAACTTCCGTTGTTTTTTTGCGGACCCATTGAAATGAATGGTTCTGCATATGGTCCACAAAAAAAAAAGGGACAGGCATGGAAAGAAAATACGTTTGTGTGCATGAGCCCTAATGGAAAGTTTCACCTCTGTTCTGTGTTTAGAGCCGCACCTAGTTTTGGCTCAAAATCACTGATGTAAATCGCTGACAGAACACTGAGGCCTCATCCACATTTCCATGTCAGTTTGACATCCGTGAAAAAAGGGTCCGTGTTTGATCGTGAAGATATTCGTGAAGGATCCGTGTTTGGTCCCTGTGTCTGTTTTTACCCTCCATGTGCCATCTGTAATTCACGGACACTGCACAGCTGAAAATTAATTTCCAGAGCATCGCCTATTAGTTTTCAGTGAAAAAAAGATGCAACACGGATGCCATCTGTGTTGTGTCCGTGATTTTCACTGACCCATAGACTTCAGTGAGCGTGTTTGGTCCCCATCATGGACTAAAGTAGTGCATGTCTCTGTGATTTTTTTACTGACCCATGGTGTGAACAGACACATTTACATCAATGGGTACGTGTGCTGTCCGTGGAAAATTCGGACAGCGCACATCACTGAAAAACGGAAATGTGGAGGAGGCCTGACTGCGTGAATAAGGCATTAGGTAAAATGGCTCATGCTGGTGATCCTACTTCATGATGATCTGGTGTAATATATAAATCTGCCACTTTACAAACTATGCTTTTGTGCCTTGCCAGCCGTGAACAGGGGGAGTAATCAGATCCGATATGCATGAGCCTGGCTGCTCACCAGTAACGTGCAGAAGCTGTAAGGCTGATTTGAAATGCCTTTCCTAGCCGAAAACCATTGTGCTCTGCTTTTACAGCTGTAAACCAAGTATACAACAAATTCTACAGACTAGCAGCGAACCCATCAATACCTGTGCCTGTTAATAATGTCCAGAAGGTTAATTGACTATTTAGGTTTTTAACTAGTTCAGACGATTCTCATATTGAAGAAACGCGCTGACCTTATAACCCCTCCAACTGTGATTTTTCTTCTGTCTGCTTTCAACAACCATGAACTTTTCCAGGCAGCTTTAACTGTGTTTGTTACCAGGGTACTGAAGGGCCTGGAAGCATTTTCTTCCAGGGAATACTACTTATATTCAGCCTACCCCAATGCACCAAGTCAAAAAGCAAAAATCTTATTTATGACCGTAATTGGGAACCATAATGGATTCCTGCAAAGTCCTATATATACATATTAGATTAAGGCTACTTTCACACTAGCGTTCTGGCTTTCCGTTTCTGAGATCCGTCATGGGCTCTGACAAGCGGTCCAAAACTGATCCGTTTTGCCTTAATGCATTCTGAATAGAAAAGGATCCGCTCAGAACGCATCAGTTTGCCTCCGTTCAGTCTCCATTCTGCTCTGGAGGCGGACACCAAAACGCTGCCTGCAGAACCCCGTCCTGGCACACAATGTAAGACTTTTAATGGTGTTCAAGACGGATCAGTCCTGTCTATAGAAGACATAATACAACCGGATCCGTTCATGACGGATGCATGCGGTTGTATTATTTTAACGGAATCGCTTTTGCAGATCCATGATGGATCCGCAAAAACCGCTAGTGTGAAAGTAGTCTAATATAGTTACATAGGACGGTTGATAAAAGACCTCCCAAGTGTCCCTCTTTTGTAGGAACAGTCCCTCTTTTGGACCCAAGTCCTTCTGTCCCTCTTTGCTCCTTAAAAGGGGTTCTGCACTTTGTTTAAACTGATGATCTATCCTCTGGATAGATCATCAGCATCTGATTGGCAGGGGTCCGACACCCGGGACCCCCACCGATCAGCTGTTTGAGAAGGTAGAGGCGCTACAGAGGATAGATCATCAGTTTAAACAAAGTGCAGAACCCCTTTAAATGTCCCTAGTTTTGATCTGATAAATATTTTTGTATAGTTACATGTAGAATATTCATTCCAGAAAGTGTTTGTCTGGTTCCTCTCTGTATATTAGACCCCACCTTGTATATTAAATCATTATTTGGTGCAATTTGGATTTTAGAAATTTTAATATTCAGATAATTTTTGCGATATTGTGCGCCAAGAAAACTATTAAAGTGTATGCAGGAAAAATGAACTTTTACACAAGTGTCCCTCTTTGACCGTCCAAAAAGTTGGGAGGTATGTGATAAGATTTACGGTAGGTCCATGAAGTTCAACCAAAGGATGCCTTCTCATGTTCCACTGGTCTTGTAATATGCAGCTACTTACCTTCATGTTGAGGCATGCCTGCAGTTGGTCCTAACATGTCTTTCTCCCTCAGTAAACAATCAGGCTTTGTTCACACTCTGCTTGGGGCATGTTTAGTATATACCATGCAGCCATATGTCCCAGACATCCTGTCCGTTCACCGCTGGCTCCACGAGCCAAGCAGAGCTGGAGGAGTACAGGGCCTGGCTGTGCCATTCTACCCTTTGTTTAAGAGACTAGTGGGGATCTCAACACCCAGATCCCCATCAATCAAAACTACTAACATCTCACTATGACATGTCAGAAGTAATATGAGACCATAGGTGCACTATGAACAGGTTTACGTGATCCAATAAGGGAGAACTATATAAATCTCCAGTCAGGTCTTCCCCTCCATCCTATACTACTTTTACAACTGAAGGCTGGGTTTCCACAAGGTGCCATGATGCCATAACCGCAAAACCCGCTCACCCATATTTGTAAGGTAACAGAGGTATTATTATATGTGCAGAACATGGCAGCTGCATTATGGCTCCCTTGTGGAAACCCAGCCTCCAAGAAGAGAGGTATATTTACCTGCTCCTGCTGCTCCATTCGGACTCTGGTGCTTTTAGGCAGATTTCTGGTCCCCGCATGTAACTACTGAGTCACCACTGAGACCTATCATTGGCTGCAGCAGCACATGTCACCCTGTTCATGTGTAATAGCGCCGCATCAGCCATGAGGCAAGATGAGAATCTCACCTCAGGCAACAGCTGACCTGCCTCCGGATCCTACCTGAGTGAGGCGGCAGTTTACGGCTGTGCACGGGAGCCTATGAGGCAGTAGAAAGGCACAGGAGGTCACGATGACATCACCACAACCTCCTGAACTAGGTCATGGGTGGTGAGGTCATGTCGCCACGAATGCCTACATCCTGGCTCGTTTGTGATTATGTCATCGCTCCAGGGGCGCATTATACTATGGGGGACTACAGGGGTGCCTTATATTACAGGGAGACTACAGGGGCACATTATACTATAGGGTGACAAGAGGGAGGCATTATACTATAGGAGTACTACAGGGGTATTATACTACAGGGGTCATTATACTAAAGGGAACTACAGGGGGGCAGTATACTGCACGGGGACTACACAGGACTACGGGGGGGGGGGTACCATTATGCATACTAGCACTACAGGAGGGCAGTACAGCAGGACTACAGGGGGATGAGAGTATTATACATGCTAGCACTACAGGAGGGCAGTACAGGGGGACTATAGGGGGATGAGAGTATTATACCTGCTAGCACTACAGGAGGAATTATACTACAGGGGGCACTACAAGATGGGAGAGAATTATACACACTAGCACTACTGGGGGGATATTATACACACTAGCACTAGAGGGGAGAAGGCAGGGCATTATAATACAGGCCACGGCACTGCAGAGGGCATTATAATACAGAGAGCACTACAGGGGGCATTGTAACTATAGGGGACAATGCAATCTTTATAAATACTGAGGCTATTACATGGGGCATTATAAAGACTTGGAGCTACTACAGGCGGGCATTATAAATGCTGGGGCCACTATAAGGGTGTCTTATAGATTACTACTGGGGGACCTAAAGGGGTGCCTTATTACTGCTGGGAGCACTATAGGTAGGCCTTATTTCCACTAGGGTGCTTATGGGGGCATTATTAAGACTGGGGTTATTGTGGGGGTATTACTATTATTGGGCACAATAAGGAGGACACTGCTACTAAGAATCATCACTGGATGTTAGGGCACTTTCACACTAGCGTTTTGGATTCCGTTTGTGAGATCCGTTTCAGGGCTCTCACAAACGGTCCAAAACGGATCCGTTAAGCCCCAATGCATTCTGAATGGATAAGGATCCGTTCAGAATGCATCAGTTAAGCTCCGTTCCGCTTTTTTTCTGTTTTGGAGGCGGACACCAAAACGCAGCATGCAACATTTTGGTGTCCGTCTGAAGAGGCGGAGCCTAACGGATCCGTTTTGAATTACAATGTAAGTCAATGGGGACGGATCCGTTTTCATTGACACAATATGGTGCATTTGAAAACGGATCCGTTCCCCATTGACTTTCAATGTAATTCAAAATGGATTCATTTTTCTTTTAACTAATGCAAACGGATCCGTTCTGAACGGATACAAACGTTTGCATTATAGGTGCGAATCCGTCTGTGCAAATAAACAGATGGATCCGCATCAACACAAGTGTGAAAGTACCCTAAGGCCTCTTTCACACGAGCGTGTCCGGATTAGGTCCGGATGCGTTGCAGATGCGTTCAGTGAAAACTGTGCGATTTCACAGGCAAAGCCATTCAGTTTTGCCTGCGATTGCGTTGAGTTGTTCAGTTTTTTCCGCACGGGTGCAATGCGTTTTGATGCGTTTTTCACGCGCGTGATAAAAAACTGAAGGTTTACAAACAATATCTCCTAGCAACCATCAGTGAAAAACGCAACCCACCCGCACTTGCTTGCGGATGCAATGCGTTTTTCACGCAGCCCCATTCACTTCTATGGGGCCAGAGCGTTGTGAAAAACACAGAATATAGAACATGCTGCGATTTTCACGCAATGCACAAGTGATGCGTGAAAAAAACCGCTCATGTACACAGACCCATTGAAATGAATGGGTCAGGATTCAGTGCGGATGCTATGCGTTCACGTCACGCATTGCACCCGCGCGGAAAACTCGCTCGTGTGAAAGGGGCCTAAGAGGTAAGTAGTGATATGTTCTTCTGTATGTTTAGTAGTGCTGTATGTAATGTCCAGCTAGATGTCTTTAGCAGTAGGCTGGAAGGGCGGGTGGATTGAGAATTTTGCATGGGGAGGTCCATTTCAGTTTTCACCTCAGGCAGTAGTGTGAAAGTTGATAGACGGGGATCGGAAGTCCATTGAAGACATCCCAGGAGTGCTGGAGCACAAACCGCGGGGTGATGAGCAGGTAAGCAGCTTCCGTTGGGGAAGAGGCCTTAAAAAATACCCTGGATAATCCTTTTAATAATTGAACAAGAAAGAGGTCAAATATAAGGAATTATTTAATCAGCAATGAAGATAGCAAAATGTTTGATATATTATTTCTTCACTAAATTGAGGTGCATTAATTTCTGCAATATTAAAAAACAGAGGCAATAAGGGCTGGAATATCAAATAATCTCACACATGTGAGTCATGCAGCTTTACCTGAAAGCAAAAGAGCATCATTATTGTTTCATATGGCCACAAATATGGCTGAGGAGTCCAACGGCTGGATCACTCAAGCTTCCGCTAGATCCTGTTAGTGCAGTTACAAGATGACTAACAGAGGGCTCGTGAATGAATTTACTAGCGTGAGAGAGAAACATAATCTTAATGCATCGTCAAGAAGACATCATCATTATCAGCTCTACTGAGTGTTAAAAGAACAATAATGACCAAGGATGGACCGCTGAGAGGCCAGCTCTGCCCATGAGGAAGGTGAGCACATCCACGGAGGCAGATGGGCTAGAATTTGGCACATGGGATGCTTGATCTTGCACTGAGGGATTTTTAGACAGAGCGATTGCAGCCAAGAAAGAGCGTCGATCAATGATATAACAAGTTTATTGGAGCTTGTTTAAAGGAGTTTAGATGGGTGGATTTAAAATGGAAGGGGGACAAACAATTGTCAGTACGATTGTTCATCCCCATTCAGTATGGCTGGTGTCTGTAGCACATCCCATGTTTACACAGGGAGATTTGCTGCCTACCAGCAACCATTTTTCCTGGCAATATGCCACCAATGTTTGAGATGAGACCACCACTTTAAGTTACCCCTTCACTGTCAAATGTACAACAACTATTCTTCCTGACTTCCCTATACACGTGCACTCCCAGCAATGGAGAGAGGGGAGTAAGCCACTGCCAAACTCTTTGCATTATAGGGGGTATCCAGGAATTGATAATGATGACCTATCCACGGGTCATTATTATCACATTGGCAGGGGTCTCATCAGCTGTTCCAGGGAGCTGCCACGCTGACCGGAGCGCTGGTGAGTGCAGCTAGACGGCAGCTTTCCAAGCATTGCTCTGTACATCGTATAGTGGCAGCTCATCCCTATTGACTTGAATGAGGCCGAGCTGCAACTTGGCCATGTGACCAATGTACGGTGACGTCACTGGACAAGGAAGAGGCCATGGTGTTCATGGTGCGCCAGCCCCTTCTAACAGCGGGTCCCGGGAGTCAGACCCCCACCGATCTGATATTGAGCTATCCAGAGGATAGGTCATCAATATAAATTCCTGGATAACCCCTTTAACTCTCTGTTGTTGCTAATCCATCAATCAATCCCTGTAAAACCCTTTGTGTAAAAAAAAATTACAAAAAAAGTTACACGAATGATGCA